>OMNW01007919.1:6837-18560 GCA_900303245.1 Selene dorsalis
AGAAAACAGTTAAGTGATATCCAGCTCGTTTCAACTATAGAAAGGCCAGGCTTGCTTCTCCCTACATTTGTGCTTTGCGTAGTGTTCAAGTTTAAAAGTAAGTCGTACAAGTGACCTACAGAGATCGTGGCTTCCAAATGGCAAGTCTAAAAGGAACAACTCCGATAAATCATAGAGAGAAACTTGAGTCCGGGGCTGTTGTCGGAGATTTATCGGCAGCTGTATTTTTCTAGTGTCAACTGATGTTCCATGAGACTTAGCCAGCGTCTTACATTGCTTCCACCCATGCCCACTGCCCACCAACACATATCCACACACACACACACACACTCGCACAGCTCTGCACCGATCTTGCTCACAGAAAGAATACACACACTACTGCTCCATCACCAGCTCTAGCATTTAAATTTGAGAGCTATTCCTGTGAGACTGTTAAACACGACAGATTGAGATGAGTGGCAAACCTCTAGTGCTAGTATTAACCCACTTATCTTATTAGTGGGGCAGCTCTAACACATTTGATACCCCCCTGGCTACTGCTGCTGTTGGCCTCAGGGAACCCGCGATGGCTTCAAAGACCAGATCTGGCGTCCTGGTGGCTCAGCATGCTGGGACGCATACCACAACGATGTCGGTTTGAATTCAGTCCAGGCAGTTGCTGCACGTCTTTCTGTCACTCTGACTCTCCAACAAGTAGTCAACGCAAACTATTTGATGAGAATGAAAACTAGAGGTACTTTAAATACTAGATGTGACTCCCATCATCATAGTTATTTCTTATGACATTTGATTTGATGAGACGTCATTTGGCTGGCAGTGGGAGCTTGGTTTTTCATTTAAAATACACCCTGAAAATAGACCCGAACAGGATATGTTGCCAATGTGAATCTCAGTCATGCTTGAAATGCTAACAGTGATAAGAATGCAATTTTCAGTTTTCATGTAACAAAAATAGCAGAACAGAAGTCGAGCCATCTCTGATGGTCTTGATTATTTAGATCAGGGATGTCCAAACTATTCCACAAAGGGCCGCCGTGGCTGCAGGTTTTTGTTCCAACCAAGCAGCAGCACACCAGACTTCACTCATTTAATCAACTGATCTCAGTCTTCAGACAGTTGATTGGTCAAACTGTGTGCTCTTGGTTGGTTGGAACCAAAACCTGCAGCCACACCGGCCCTTGAGGAATAGTTTGGACATGCCTGATTTAGATCATTATTTATATACGCAGCCTGAAAAATGATAATTACAAGTTGAAACATTAATTTGTTAACGCTTTACAATTTCTTTTGTTCCATACACTAGCTTGTGCAATGCCCAAATAAATACTGTAATGGAGCTTATTCAATACAAAACTAATTCAAGTCATCACATTACAAAAGAGAAAACAATCAAATGGAGAAATACAATGAAGGACTTTCACTGTATTCACGTCACAGTAATTTCTAATAAGATAATGAACCAACCAAAAATAACCAAGTGTAATCCTATAATAAGACAACATGACCATGAGGTCACTGATGGTCATCGACTGCATGGGCACCTTCAGCCTTTCACTTGTATCTTTATAACATTGACGCCTTCTGCTTCATGAATGGGAGCTAAAAAAGTCTTAAACTCACTGACAGTCAGCGTTTCCTAAACTATGGCAGGTGACCCCAGGATGGGTCATAGGCCTATTTCTGGTTGTAACACACAACACTTAAAGTTGTTTTTCATGAGCAAGGGTTGCTGTTGGGTGGTAAAAATATTTACAACTTTATTAAATCAAGAAAAGGTCTCACTGAGATTGCATTTAAAAAGCGTAATACAAGAATGTCTTGGGTCAATATAGCTGCAGCGTAGGTATAGCGTAGATATTAAAACATGAAGGGAAACCTAAAGGTATTTGATTGACTCTCATGTAAGATGAAATCAAATCCTCACAGTTGAGAAGCTGAAACAAGCATTTTGCAGCATTGCTGCAGTTTTATTCCAATAAATAAAACAATTTAGTTGAATTTATTCAGTGGAGAGATTTAAAGGGAATGGCAATGTGAAATGGACCATAAAGATGATGTGAAATTGTTTTAATAACAGCAGTAAAAGGAAAAAAAGGAAAAGAAAGACAACCTTGTTTTAAATATTTTGCATATGGTTGGGATAGTCTTTATTTTTTTTTTTACAAATACTAAAACAACAGTGTGTGTCTCTTTTTGAAATGACCCACTTCACTCGATTGGTGTAAGTGACAAGTGAGTTCTGTAGTGGTAATGATATGGTGTGAAGAAGTCTCGGTGTGTTACTGTAAGTAGCAACACATAAGTCTAACCTTTAGCTGCTTACTGAAAACTGAGCTGAGCAGAACTGCTTTGATGATTTGAACCCGTGCTTATGCATCAAGAACACACACACAAACACACAGCTGCAACCCCAGGCCAGAGCCACACACAAAGCCAGGCAAGTACTTATTTTGCAACCTGGTGTAAAGTATACTGCACCTTGACTGCTGTCGTCCCTGCTAAGCTTCATGGGTAAAAGGAAAACAGCCAGTGATCTTTCTTAGATCCCTTCCTGTTGGTACTTTAGGTGACAGGTGAAGGATAGTCAACTGTCTTCTTTGCCTTTCTTCTGTTCAGTTTCTCTAACACACAAGCACATGCGTGCACACACACACACACACACACACACATGCAGTCGCACAATCCTCCCCATCAGCACCCCTGCTGTAGAAATCGCTTACCAAGACTCTTTGCTATTCTTAAAGGAGGCGTGTGAACATGTTGGGTGGGCAGACAGGCACTTCACTGATCACCTGCCTTTCTTTAGCACACTCTTCACTCTTTCTTTCTCACACTTTCTTCCTCTGTCACTCTCTCTCTCTCACACACACACACACACACACACACTCTTGACACTTGTCACCATAAAACAGGTTGTGTTGTCAAGTTGCCTGTCACCATGCTTGTTCCTCTGTGCCATATATGAGCTCTCTCAGCTGTTCCTCGCAGTTGAACCGCAATTAACCCCATACGCACACACACACTCCCACTCGTGCACAGACACACACACACGCACAGACATCTACACATAGTTTGCACTCTCTGTCTCGCTCTTTCTCGCTGCTGTTGCCCTTTCACTATCAGCTCACACACTGCAACCCAATCCATGCAGCAGGAGGGTCATTCACTCTGTCTGTCAGTGTGTAACTGTCACTAAGTGAATATACAACATTTTTTTTCCTATATTGTGATCTAATGCACTGCATAGTCCTAGTCCTTCTCTTACAACAATTAAACTTTTTACTCCCGTAGTGAACAAGAATCGACAATATAAATATATTCTTATTAGTGTCTGTATCAGATCAGCACAATTCTCAGTTTAAATGCCAAACCCATAAACCAAGAATAAACTAAAGGAGAGATCTGCCACCATAAACCACAAGATGGGCCATGATCCTGGTGCGGGTGGTGTCCAAGTAATGTGACAGCTGAATGAGGAATAAAAATGTTTCAGGATTTATGAAAGCAAAACCATATTAACATTTCTTTTGATTCTTGAAGCCAAATGTGTAATGTGGATAAAACACTGAAACATGTGGTTAAATGATGAAGTGAGATATGATAAATAAGATCTTAGAGAGTCCTACTCAGCCAAATTCCCAATAAAAATGTTTCAAATCTGGCTGTAGCCTCAGGGACGGCACATCGCATCCTGAAACTTTGGTTAAATTTTTGAAATTCAGGTTATGGACAACCAAAAAATAACCAAAAAAAAAACAAAAACAGAATTAAACAAAAAATGAAAAGGGAGAAAATAGAGAGACTTGTTTTCCATGTAGCAAGCTGTAACATGAAAGAAAGAAGTTTTTCTGATCTCTCTCAAGAGTTAAGTCTCACCCCACCTGTACAGTGATAATTTGAAAATACCCTTTTTAGTCTGTTGATGTCTCTGCAACATTTGAAATATAATTTTGTCATAAATCTGAGATCGAATACCAGTAATAGTCTCACTGTAGGCTTTGATTAGTTGATTGAAGACCTCCGTTGGTGGTTGAATTTCATATCTCATCAGGGTGCAGCAGCTGACTGATGCAGTTTAGGGCTATCACTTCATCAGAGAATGTGTTGGTGTTTTTAAATGGCATTCAGTTTGATAATAAATCATGTCAGTATTAGAAGAAAGCTTGTTATCATCACATAGCATCCAGCATAAATCATTCTTGCAGAGTTTTGTCACTGTCCTAATATTCTGCAAGTAAAGTTTGCAAAATAAAAAAGTATGGGTGGCAGATTTTCTTTGTAATAGTCAGTATACTCATCTGGCCAAATTGTTAATGTGACTATTATGGGATTATCTGGAGTGTTAAAATACATGTATTTTAAATTAACATTTTGCCAGGATTGGCGTTTTGTGTAATCACTTGAAGTAAATGAGGGGATGGGATGCAAGTTGCTGGTGCCAGTGAAAGCTTTGTGAAGTTAAATGGGCAGTGATGAGCGTATTTGTCAACACATACAGTCTCCTGCCGCTGCGAACGGCAACGCTTCATGGCACAGCCAGAGTTCCCTCTAACTAAGCACAATACAGTCGTGGAAAGCATTAAAATCCCCCCAACTCACTCCATCACCATTTCCAAAGTGATCTGATGGAGATATTACCTAAATGGCTGGCAAGCTGTGGGCTGCTAACTAAATGCTAATATGTGTCAGAGCCTGGGTGAGGATTTATGGCTCACCATCTGCTCACCAGCATACAGTACAATGTTAGCTTACAATGTTAGCTTTGATCAAGACCTCCCTGTTCATTCCTCCCAATCACTCATCTGAGTAGGAATTAGCACCAAGTTCTGTCTCCTTCAACCTAATCATCTTCTCTGCTCCACGGTACTCATTTGAATAGTAATTAATTTGTATTGTGTGGACTGAATATTTGTTTTGTAAAGCATACATGATAGCACGGTTGAAACAATGTTGTTTTCAGATTCACAACATCATTAGAGCACTTGCAAATGAATAGTCACGCTTCTTTTTTTTTTTTTTTTTTTTCTCTTCTCCCCCATAAACTCAGCTATCACATGAACACTGAGATAAACTTATTCAGAATGTACTGTATCTGACAGCACGCTTTGTCTTTGAAAACATTGTTGAAAATGTCTTTTAGGGTGAGCATGTCTCTGTACTTATTGCTCAAACACTGTGTGACATTTAATAGAAGCCACAAATGAACTAACCGTTTGCTAGTGATCTATATGGATCTGTGAGGGAAAATAGTGAACTTTGTGAAGAATTCCATCCAATCCATCTGTCCAAACAAGTTTATTCTAGCATTTGTCTTCACACAGAAACCTCCAGGCCTGGAGCATGCCTAATGCTATTTGATGAAACCGTAAAGATTCTCCATATCTTTTCCACAGTAAAAGGCTAATTGCTGTGCTGTAGTCAGATTTACGTCCTCCCCATTCTCCTTTATGCGCCAGGCATCTGTAAGCCCTCACACTGCCAGTCTCCAAAGAGGTGTATGTTATGATCCCGTGTCAGCGAAATCAATCCTTATCAATTTTAAAGTTCAGATTTTTATTTCATGGCTTTCAAGGGAGCGCCTCTCAAGCGAAAATGACTATTCCAGCTCTTCTTTTTTTTTTCTGCCCCCACCTCTTTTCCCATCTGCGTCCATATTGATTGTCTGTGTGCGCGGCTCCCCTGCGGTTTTTCGCCCCGTGGTAGCCCCTGGACTGTTGTCAGCAAGTTGCCTGAAGACATAGCTGAGTTAAATAATGCTAACTAGAGCCAGTGATCTGTCTCCGTGCAGCTTCCCAGCATTAACGAGCTCTGGCAGTTGTCATGTCTCCACAGCAAACCAGCAAAGGTCAAATATGCTACTAAAGACAATCACCTCTTGTTTGTAAAGGATAAATCATTTTTTTATTCCTTCGTTCATATGTGTATGTGTTCATGTATGTATATCAATTTTTTTTTTTTTGTTGTTGCAATTTTTTACTTTAAATGTGAAGCTGAAATTTATTGTCAAGCAATATACCATAACTTCACATGAAATGCAGATCTAGGTCATCACATGTTGAATCACTCCTCTAGGTTACTAGACATGAAGTGTACATTGTAATTACGCAACAACTCAAATTTGAGTTCATCCCAGCACATTGTGCTCATTCTCACTTGGACTTAACACTAAATCCGTAAGAGAAATGTAAAATAAAGCTACATTTACTTTGCCCATATTGTCTTGACCTGCTTTCAGTACAACAACAGAGAAATAGTTCCTGATAGTGCCAAGTCTAAGCATTTACTGGCAGCCAACAAAGTTTACCCCCTCGGTTTCTTTGACTCTTTTCCTTTTACAACTTGTGTCAGGTAAACATTGAAGTGCTGAAGATTGGGCAGAGGGGCTGTTGTCCACATTGTGTGTGAGTCCAAGTGTGTATGTGTCCATGTGTCTGTGTGTGTGTGTGTATACTGTGCAGGGGATAGCTGTGAGGCCTCCAAACAGTAAACTAATGGTTCAGCGCTAACTGCCCACTAAGTGGGTGGGACAAGGATGGCCTGACCCTGCTGGCCTTCCCACCAGTCCCCTCTAACAGCTTTGGCCTCGGGGTCAGCTCAATTTCCCCACTGCTGAGTGGTCATTACGGAGCACGGCTTTGATAAATGCTCACGGCTGCTGCTCCTGCTGGCTAGAAGCACTGCACATCTTCTAGGTGCAGAAATCTCCACAGTGCAGTCATACAAACAGAAGAGAGGGACAGAAATGGAGTAAAAGACAAGAAACTAAATAAAATGCACAGGATCAGAAAGATAAGAGGATGAATGACAACCAGCGGGAAGGCGACAAAGAGAAGAAGACTAAAACCCAACAAAAACAGGGCCTGGATCCCAGTGTTACGTGTCTCCACATCACATCACCAGCGTTGCCTAGCAACCTGATGATCTGAGTCTGCTCACATTTTCACTCAGACAGAAAAGGTGCAATGAGAAAGATAAAAGAGGCAGTGAGGGTAGAAGAGGAAAAACAAATCAGATGAAGATTGTTACAGACCCAAGCGACTGCTCCAATCTCTCCCTCTGTGTCTCTCGCTGTCTCACTTCCACTGGGACAGTGTTGATAAAAACCAAGTGTGATCATCTCACATTCTCCAAACACACCAAATGCACCAAGGTCCTGGTTTGACAGTGCAGGGCGCACAGGCAGATCTGCTGCGCTGATCTTCATAGTTTCTGTCCCATGTTCTAAGTATTGCTTCATCTCAAATCTTTTGGTGTCAAGTAAACATGACACTTAATTCAAAAACGAATGTAATGCAATGTGTGATGTACTCAAAATGAGGTATCCACTAAAAAGTCTGCAGAATCATTATCTCTGAAGCTTATGGGGTGAAAACACATCAAAACAACTCAAAACACAGTGCTTTCTTTGGAACCGAAGCCAGCTTTACCAAGACCCAGCGGTTTTTCCCAATTTGTAAGCAGAAAAGCCATTTATTCGGTTTTAAAGCAAAAGTTCAGAGGCAGAGGAAGGCAGTGTGGTCACTGTGTTTAATGTAGAAGGGGCCTTGCTCAGTCACCCAACCTTAACGTGCACTACAGGCTCTTAACAGTCTAATTAGATGTCAGAACAAGCCAAAAGGCTGCCTAGTGACAGTATCGACTCTTCCAGTGCTGTGCCAGCAGAAAAATACTCTTCTCATTCCTGTGTTATCAATATTCTGACCTTGTATTTGAAGTTTGCCTCAAGTATGCTTCTGGAAACGTGATTGACAAAAAAAAGGAAATAAAATGAGGTCGGAGTGAAATCAGAAGAAAATTAAGAGCAAATCTGAATGTTTGACAGGGCAGTGGATTCAGTCAAAATAAGTAATTTTTAAACACAACCCATGTATCTTTCTCTCTTTTATTTATCTTTCCTCAGGAGCCACACCTTAAGGGGACCCCAAGTTCCAGGCTGACTCAAACTCTACAAAAATTGTGCCACCCTTTTGAAAGGCAGCGCCCATGGGAAACATAAACCATGGTGACACAAGGGAGGGTGAGTGTTTATGGCATTTTCTCTGTGTTTGCCAACCACACAATAAGGTAGAGTTGATTATACACTCATACAGAGACACCCACACACACACACACACACACCATGACACACCAGCACAATCAACAGAATCCCTGGAAGGCCCCATACATGAAAGTATGTGAAAGTGACCTAAAAGTAGAAATTGAAGACTGCTCATAAGCAAATGATGGGAGGCAAAAAAGTATAAAAAGACCTATCCATATACCTCCTTTTTGTCCGAAGCAATCAGTCCCACATCACCAAAGTCAACCTCCATCTCTTGTTCCCTCTTTTTTTTTTGTCTTGTTTCTTGTAACAGTGTGTTGTGCCATGACTGTTTTCCTCTCAGGACATTTCTTTCACTTCCTGCAAATACATTTTTTGTGATTTTAATGAATTATTCTTTTAATTTTGCAGCTTAAAACTCACAGTCCACTCTATGAAAAGTTTTTAATATGAGAGATGTGAGAGACACAGAACTACAATGCTTATAAATTAAGCATTATGGAACTATGCGGTATAAGTTCAGTTGCATAGAAAATGTCACTCACTCGAACATGCATACTTTACCCATTGAAATTCCACCATGTACCTATCTATAGACACATAATACTACGGCCACAGCTCCTTCAATGTATTAGTTTGCTATCGTTAGTGCCATATTGCGGTTTGTTATTTATATCATTGTGTTCTATATATACCATTGCCATTGTGAACTTAAACCATTAACGATTACATTATTACAGCATGAGACTTTTATAGAACATGGCAGGTGTATGAATTAGTGCAAGTGTGATATGTGCATGTGTGGGTGTACAAGTGTGTGGATGTCTTAGAGCTTGTAAGAGATTGATGTGGTGCAGCGAGCTAAAGTAGTCTCACACCTCCCCAGCTGCTCTGTCTGAGACAGAGGCCTGCTGGTTCACTTGCTGTCTGAAAATGAGCAGAGATAAGATTTACCCGTTACCATATTCAAGCACTGCACTTTCCCAAGCTGTTGGTACATTAAAGTATTGGTTCCATATTAGATTTTCTATTATTGCTGGCATTTTTCAACATGCTAGAGATAATATAACTATTAGCTTGATGATTCTGGAGCAGTGCCACTGCCGCACTGCGCCCTCTTTTTGCAAATTTACACAACTTATTTAGCCGAACTGTTGTTCAAAATGGTAGCAGCGGATTTACAGTAGAAAAACCAAACCAATCCATTCTCATACTTCCAAGATCAATGCATTTCATCAGTAATCAAGAAAATAAGCAGCTCTGTATTAGATGAGGTGCGCCATCAATGCTACAACTTTTGATTGCAAACATTAAAATGATCACAGAGAAAACATGAACCCCCTCCTGATACTGCAATAATAATTTTGTCTGACTGTTTTCATACTTGAAATCCTAGATCTGGTATTGTAATCTATTGTCTTTCAACAAGATGGTTTTGTTTGATTGACGAATTGTTCAGTCAAGCATCTTGAATATAAACCGTTTCTAAATCTCTTGTCCTGTTTCCTAAATTCATGGCATACAAGTAAATACAACCCAGATGTTGGATGCTGTTAACACACTTTTTTTTGTACAGTATTTGCTATTGTGTGTAAATTTACAGCCTCACTCAAACACAAATTAACAACTACACAGACTCTGAAAACAAACACTCTCAGACATGAAAACCAAACCAAACGTATCTAGACCCTAGATCATCATCTTTGAACTTAGAAAGTTAAAAGACTTTGTGACCAAGGAGTGGTATGTTTAGTACACATGTGACATCTGTTTGTTTAGTCAGAAATGAAAGTGATGCCTTGGAGCATGCAGCTGTTATTTTGACACCTTTTCTGTGTGTTAACCAGGCCTTCAAATGTGGTTTTTCTCCTTCTCCTCTGTCTTTATTTGGCCTTCACACTGTCTTTATAAATCCCAGTGGCACCAACGCCTCGTAGAAAGCTAATTTAGCCACAAAGCTAATGCAATACAGTTTTTAGAGTCACTACATTACATGTATGAAATGTAGTAGAGTTCTCTAAAGTAGAATAATAAACCCCATGTATGAAACTGGTTTATTACTCTACTTTCTAGGATTTCCCAACTCTGATTTCAGGTGATGACGCCTGGCTTACATTCAGGGTTCCAGGTCATCTGTAAAGTTACGGGATGGGGTTAAGATCATAACTCTATTCAGGCCACTTAGAGTCTGGCACACTAAACTTGTTTATGTTTTTTTTTTTTGTGCATAGGGACATACTGTAATATTGTTTAAGGATGTCCCTATACTGATTGCAGTACATGATACAGTTTATGTGAAGTGATAATTGACTGATAATTCTACATTTCCATGCCTCCAGATGTTTGTTAAAATATTAGTTAATCCTGGTTAGTCTGCACCTTTCAGCTCAGTCTCTATTACTTGCATTATTTTAACAAACATAAATAAGTACATTAAATACATTCTATGAGTCTTTTTACCCGTAAAACACATCTAACAGTGTAAGATTAGGTTGGCATGCTAGTACATTGTTAGGAAGGTAAACTATGACAGCTGAACTAGCACTAAAGACATTCATTTTACTGTTAGTATAAAAATTGTCCATACCAACCTGTCTGAAAATGTCAGTATCTGTTAGTGTGTTTGTTTGGCTGTTTTTCAGCAGGGTTATGTGTATTTGCATGTGTAGTTACTGTCTCTGGAATGAGAGAATGAGAGGGAGCGAGAGGGAGGGCGATGGAGGCGGGGCTGCAAAGGTAACAGATTGGCTGTGAAATATTGTGGAGTCTGCCAGTTGCACCATGATGTATTGGGAATCACTCGCTTGCTAATTACCTTAAATTAACAGTAGAGTTGGGTGTGACAGTTCACGTAACTGTTTTTTCTGCTGCTACAGATGAATGGGCTGGGGGAGTTGATGCCAGGACGCTGTTGACAATCGAATTCTCCTTCAAACTCCTTCTAATCAATTTCTCTCTCTCGCTCTACATATGAGCAGGGAAAAGATCTAAGACGGGCCAGTGAACATGTGACGAGGTTCAGAGATTTCTGTGCCGCTGATTCAGCTGTGAGATTAGTAGTTTGATGATGTCTTTGTTTATGAATCACCACCGTCTTTGTTTTCATAGATGGCTCTGTAATCATGTGTGATCCAGCATCCAATAACATTTTGGCCACACAAATAGGTTGTGTCGTACACAAATCACTAATGTACATGTATGTTGCTATTTGGACGTCCATTTATTCTGTGCAAGTCAGAAGTTGTTATCCTCCTCTAGCTACCACATACACATGTATGTAACACACCCTCACACACACACACACACACGGTACATTAGCTCCAGCTCCAGCTAGAGAGAGCTCAGGGAGGATTTGTGAGTCTGTGGAAAGGACCAAGAAAAATGTTTTCTGATAAATTATTCACAATCCCACAATCCCTTTTGGGCAGAGTGTTGCATCGCACTGCGTGACGCATTACACCTTCACTGTCTCCGTCTCTCTTTCCTCCAGTCTCACACTCCTTTTTCCTATTCTCCATCACTCACTCACTCTTTCAATGTGCCCTTTCCCTCCCTGTGTCTCTTTCTTTCTCTCTCTCTCTCTCTCTCTCTCTCTCTCTCTCTCTCTCTCTCTCTCTCTCTCTCTCTCTCTCGTTGGCTTTCTGGCCCTCTCACAAAATTCCAGCCAGTGATGGACTGTGTG
>OMNW01007919.1:18588-29693 GCA_900303245.1 Selene dorsalis
TGGGCCTCACGCCCCCGGAGAAGGGCCCAGTTCTCGGGCAAGCTGTCGCTGATAATGGCAGCAATTAATAACGTGTCATAATCCTGCAGAGAGAGAGAGACAGTGTATGTCTGTGTGTGTGTGTGTGTAGCCAACACCATCAACTGGGAGTGTGTGTCTTGATACACTAATACGCTGTTTTGTGATTTAATGCTTAAAATGTACAAGTACGTAATCATACATATTGTAAATCCACAGTATTAACATTTGTGTGTATGCTGTGGTGTGTTTGTATCTATTGGATAAGCAATGTGGAGGGCTGTGTGTGTTTGTGAAAACATGTGTGACCCAGTGAAAGGAAGAGAGAGAGAGAGAGAGTTAAGTAGCAGTTAAAGCAGCTGCAGGTCTTCAGTATATCTAATGCCTAGTGGACACAGGTGTTGTACACACCTAAGGTCACAGCTTCGAACACTCACATACACCCACAAATATACACATACACACACGGGTCTTCAGTGTGTCGATCCGCTGCCAAGCCACAGGCCAAGTCACACTATACTGGTACATAGCTGAAGATAGAGATAGACTAAACAGAGTGAGGACTTCCTGCTTTTCCTTGAGAGTGTATTCTTAGTCTGCAGTGGCTGCAGAACCTACACATCAAATGAAACCAGCTTTGTGCATGTCGCATATAGAGAGTAGAGTAGGGACGTGAAAACACCACAGTGTTACATGTTGTGTCACACTCACTTTATAAATTATTTTTTATTCATTAAGTTTTACTGGTCAAGGCAGTGCCTTCAATTACATACTCAAGAGTATTGATCTCTATAAACTGATATAGTAAAGTTCAATACTGTTTTATATTGTTACTCTTCAAAAAGGTTTAAGCCTGTTTTAAACTTCCATTACAGTTGGTTGTAAATGACAAGAAAATTATACTTGTTTTACTGTACATGCAAACAACAATAACAATGTGATCTGGCAGCTAGTGGAAGGGGAAAACATTTAGATTTTCCCTTCTATGTGCTGCTGCTCTATGTACATGCAGCCATCAAGTCCTTCTCTCCAGGTGCGCAGGCCTGTATAGACACTGCATGTCTGTTGTTCTTCCCTTCGCCTCAGTGCAAACTGCAGCAGACAGGTGTGACTCAATACGCCTTTTAGACCTTACACACTGAATTATAAATGTAGACAAATCTATAGGCCTTTATTGGCACCTACTGTGTTTTAGGAGTTGGGCATAGACTTTGTTCCTGTTGAAATATAAAAACAGTACATCGACACACACGCACGCGCACATACACACAAACACACGCTATACAGTTCTCACCTCCTCCTCTCTATCACATTTGTTTCTTTGCATACTGTATATATTTTCTACTTTTAATTTCTTTTGATATCACGAGAGCAGCATCAAATTGTGACTCATACAAACACGTAAATCGTCTGTGTTGTGTTGGCCTTTGCAAGCAGAGCATGTCTTGTGTCCTCTGGTGTTGTAGTGTGATAAAACAACAGGTCTGAGGGAGGACGAAACGAGTGGTGTGGCAGGATCAGAGAGCAGTGTGTTACATTCCTTCCTCATCCTTCAATTGTTTTTCAAACAGCTCAGCTGCCAAGGATGCATACATATTAATTTCTCAGTGATAGGATTGTTGAGACTGATCATAGCGTGTGAAAACTGAAATGTAATTCTCTCCTCAGAAGACTTGGTTTCAGTTTTTTTGTGACAGATTTAATTGAATATTTGTAGATTTGATTATTGAAAATTATGCTCATAATTTAGTGACATTTCACAAACCAACACAAAACACATAACTTTGTATAAAGGGGCTGTTAAATGTCCTACAGTTAAGAAGACCAAGAAGTAAACATGTAATGTGTATTGATTGTAATATTGATATGCTATGAGTTTCATTTATTTATATTATGGCCTTAGTGACTTTATTAGCTGTTTATTGACACATACTAATATTTACAAAAAAATGCAATAGGGGTGGAGATTGTTGAGATTTTATTGATGCCAATGCCATTATTACTTTCCTGCATTTTGTATTGATAGTTTTGCAGTGTTTGCACATGGAGAGCCATGGTGTGGTTCAATTGTTTTTTCAACTATAGGCAGTGGAGGTTTGAGAAATATCATGCTACTGAAATATGGTTAATGTTGGGGAAAATGTAATGACATTATTGACCTGTTGCAAATCATTAGAAACATGTATTACAAGTCTGGCTGCTCTTGATGATGAAGTCCATTTCAGGTATAGTCTCCTCTACCTTTTGGGACTTCACTCACGTTCCATCCTCTTTATTCTGTCTCAGTCCATCTGACGTGTCTTGTGGGTGAGACAGATGCTTATGGAAGGAACTCCCCTCCTCTTTGTTTGAATGGAGTCCAACCCTTTCATCACTGTGCACTGCTGAAGTGTTGATTTAGTTACCTACCTGCATCACTGCCGCAAAGCTTCCTGCAAACTGCACCTGCCCCAAACAGGCAAAGTTTACAAACCTCTGGCAATTTGTACACCCCTATTAGTCGCCATGGGAGGTGCATTAGTAACTGTCAATGTGCCCTGCCCGATGCACTGCTCTCATTTGACCCAATTCATTCCAGTGGGTGTGTCCCCGTGGCAGTGATATATACCCCCTGTGATTTTACTGATGTATAATCACTCAGTGCTCTCACAACCCACAGTTATCTTTTCCTCAATAGGCTGAGGAAACAATGAGAGCGCCATACATAAGCTTTCAAAGAGGTTGGGGCAAGAGGGGGGTTGTTTGGGTGTGTAGGCGTGTACGGTAGGGGATACTGTACAGCGGGTAGGGACAACAGGACTTCCTGTGTGTAGCGGTCTGGCCAGTCGAGATCGAAAATGACGGAGCCGTTGTTGAGTGGTGAGGAATCAGCTGTGCTGTGGGTGTTGCTCCTGACGAGGTGCCACTGTTGACGACCATGAAGTTTGATTTTTATATCTCAGTAGATTTAAGGTATGACACCTTGATCCAAATGGGCTTAAATGGCATTGGTGCAACAGGCTTACGACCACTGCTCTGGGGATGAAGAGGAATCCCTTTGAGTCAGTGAGATGTTCCTTTAATGCTCTGTGGTCTGAATGAAGCAGCTTCTAAATAATTTAACACACACACACACACATTCCATAGGCCTCCTCTTGGATTCGTGTCATTCACCGAAGATACGCTAATGTACTTTCCACAATCTGCTCAAGATGAAAAATGAAAAACACAGAAGTCCTCAGCAGAGTAAAGTTCAGGTCAGACACAAGAATAATGTGAAACTGAACATGGTGAAGGGATTTACTAACTCTAAACCTCTTTGGATTGTTACAAGTCGTAGGTTGATGAACATGCTGTAAACCTTTGCTCATGTTTGATGACTGTACAGGATATTTTAACCTTGTGTCCATAATTGTCCTGTTCAGACTGACCTTTATCCATGCATCCATCCAATCATCGTGGGTCATGGGTCATGGTGGCAGCAGGTTATACTGGATAGCCTTGAAATTATATTCCCTAGCAGAGGGGGCCATAGCGTGACCTTGCTTAACCACTTCACAGTGAAAAGAAATGTTGTGTGCATGCTTCAAACTGTAGATACATAATATATTATTGGGGCTGGAGAGCAATTTTGTTGTAGTTTCACTCTTGACAGCTGAATTTGTTTTGCTACCTTTTGTGAATCAATATGTTATTATGCTTCAATGTCAGGTGTTTTCCATTTTTAGAATCTCAGTGGTGATTTCATCATTTCTGTTAGTTCAAAGACTTGGAGAGACAAAGCTCTCCTCTGTGTCTAATCTAACTCCGTTGAACTCAACACATTTATATCATAGCTGTAATCTAAGGTTTTCTTTACAAGGCTGTGGAGCTGAGCCGGTTTAGGTTGGCTGGGTGGGAGTGAGATGGAAGAGGCTGTCTGAGCCAAAGCTGTCCCAGTGATTGTACCTGGCTGGAATTACTCTTCAACATAGATGTGGGAGCGCTGGGATAAATGTTCACCATTATGCATCTCCGATTGGCTCCCCACTGTTGTCGTGAAAGTACATTCTGTTTCCCCCTGTGTGCCGGAGATGCTCCTTCCATTCCCTTTTGCTGAGTGTTTGTTATTCTTATGGCAAGGTGGACAACCCCCACCGAGAGAAATGCATGAGAGTCATCCCAGCACCCTCCCGACCCCAATGCAAAACCACAACCTCCGCCTCGCCGAGCTGTTTCATCCCAGACCTTTCATCTGTGCTGCCTCTCTATTGCTCTGCATAGCATAGCATAAATCAAGCCATGCAGGACTCGCTTCCTCTCTTACTCAGCCTCCTGAGTCAAACCCCTTCTGCTCATGTTACATTGTATTCACAGATTTAGTAGCATTGTAAATAGATAAACACAAGCAACATCTATCAATGCAACTCGAAGAGAGGGTCTGTAATCAGAGTGCCGGGCCTGCGGCCGGCGAGGGCTATCTCCATTTACCTTGGGATAAATCCATCGGTGTGACCACCACAGGCACGCCGGAGGGGCCTGACAAATCACCCCAGTCAGGCCAGGGGGCTGCTGGGCATTATTGGCCTGGCCTCTAAGAGGTCTTTCCCTTCAGGGGAAAGGATGGGCCCTGTCAAGCATGGCCAGATTAAAAAGCATACTCGGAAAGAAATGATTTGTTATTAGAGAATGCCCCATGTGAATCTTTAAGAGCTGGAAAAAGTACGTATGACAGTGGTGGAGGGTGGGCTGTGGGTGTGCTAGAGGCGTTTGCATCCACCTGCTTGCTTTTGTTGGTCACTCTTCCTTTCTCCCTTCCACAGTATGGGTTTGAGGGAATGCATTTATGATATAGGGATTTTAAGTGAAATGGGGCCGGCTGTTTGGACTATGGTGATGGGAAGTGAGGGGGTCGAATGGTTTCAGAAATTCTATTAAAGTGTTGAATAGGGTTGGGGGGTTAAGCACAAGCAGACATAATCATTTAGAGAGCAGAGAATACTTTGGTGTGTGTGTTTCTCAAAGACATAAATACAAGCCTTAACACAGGTCCCTGCATGCTTACACAGACTGCACACACACAGACACTGGGCCACATGTGCAGTAATCCAATAAAGTGTTGCTTGGTACTTTTATTTTATAGAGAGTTGACATGAAATGAGGAAAGAGAAAGATGGAGACCTACGTTCAACAAAAATCCCTGGCTGGAATTTATTGAATGTTGTGGTTCATGGTCAGCCACCAGGGTGCCTGATATTCACTAACAAAAAGAGAGGATGGGATACAATGAGAAGAGTAAGAACTGGATTTAAGCTCAACTATCAACAATTGTAAATGAAAACAGTCATGTCACACAAAAAAGACAATCTGTTTGCCTCATGGTCCAATAGAGGGCGCTCTCAAAAGCTGGACTTATCGCAGGCCCTATTGGCTTACAGATAAACAAAGATGGTAAATAAAAAACTGAGATTTTTTTTTTAGATTTATCACTCTTTTCTGTTTCTGTGTCCTGTGGGGGCATTTGAAGGTGAGTCCTGTTGTGGATGTCAACATGAGGCGAGCAGTGAATGAAGGGAAGTTACAACAGTGATATTAAAAAAAAAAAAAAAAAAAGCAGTTTGTAACTAAGGGAGATAAAAGATCCTTGAAGGGACACATAGATATTTTGTACATGACAAGAGGTAGCCAGGTAAGTGTTAACATTAAACAAGTGTCGCAATTATTATTTTAATCAATATGACAGCTTATCAAAGTGAGTGATAGCTAATACGTTACAGTAGCTCAGTAGTGAAGGAAGAAAGTTGTGTGTCATTGTTTCAGGACTCGCCAAGTAATAAAGAATCAACTGTAGTGTGTTTTTTTCCAGTCACTTTTCAAAGGCTACTTGTACAGATCATGGGGGAATTTGTGAGATATACGAGCTGGTGGCGCACTGACAGCATGGTTAAGAACAGGGCCAGGGCTGAGAGAAAATAAACATTATTTCTCTGTGGTTTACCTGACGTTTGACTTTGAGGGCTGAGATTTAGTGACACTTTTGCGCCAAACACTCTATAGACACACAGCAGTAAATTATTTGAAGGTTGGGGGGTATGCACAATCTTGCTGACAGAAAATATTAGGTGCTTTTTTTTTTTCTCCTTGTGTATGTGCATGTATGAGAGTGTGTGAGCGAGAGACAAAGAGACAGAGAGCGAGAGAGAAACCATGTGAGTGTTATATTGCCTTGTTGTGGCCATTTCACACCTCAACGGTGCCCTATTGAAACTCCTCCAGTGGACAGGATGCCCATTAAATACATTTCATTTGTGTTTGCATCGTTTCATTGAGTTAATCCTAAATATTTATTAGATGTGAGCAGTAAAAAATCTGTTCACTGGAAAGCTAGCCAGTTAGTTTGACACTGGGAATGGAGAAGGAGCAAGCCTGTTTTTCCACAGAGAGTTGCACCATCTGTGCTCTGTACTTGTGTAAGAATCAACAAAGTGAAGAGACCGACTCCCCTGCAAAGACTAAACTCCTAAAACAAATGAAACTGCTTCATTTTCGTTATGACAATAAAGCACCCTGAGAGGAAATAGTTTTCAATGAGTTTTTCTCTTTTTACCCAGAGGAAAGAGAACAAGACCAAAAATGGAGAGATCAACACAGAAGGAAATAAAACGAAGAAAGCAGAAACAACTGTGCAAACATTTACTTAAAAAATATTCAGCCTGAACACCCTCACGAAGTTGGACAAACATTTGCCCATCGAATCGAGCTGTTTGCAGATGAAATTCGCAGTTAGGGTCGAGGGCAGTGATGAGAGGAAGGGAGAGGGAAACTATTTGTCATTGCTGGGTTACTCTGAGGTCTAGAGAGCAAGGCCTTTTATCACTGTCTGAGACGCACACATAGACACACACACGCGCACACACACACAAACCTGTACTGTCTTTGCTCATTCCTGACGCTCATCCTGTCACATACCTTCACATACCTACACACACTGAGACAACACAGCTGGAGGAAAGAGTAAAGGTTACAGATTTCTACAGAAATAAGAAACAAGTAAGCTGAAAGTGTCTGGAGGGGCTGCAACAGCTGCTTAATACAACATGTGGTGCCCTTTAGGCAAATGCATGTTAAATAAAATATGTATTGAAAAGGACTTGGTCCCAGAATCATGGATGGACGAATCAACATCCACTCAGTGAAATCATGAAAACATTGGAGAAGACAATTTTATACAAAGATCGTGATGGTAGAGGTTCATTCCTCGACTTCTAACACCTATAATGTCGGACCTTTTGATTTCAGAGTGGTACAAAAACACTGGTCTTCTTAGTGCGGGTAACTTTCAGTAAATGAATGTTGGGATCATAAGCTATCAAAGAAACGCAAACATGTCTACAGAACTGTGCTGGAGGAACACTAATGTTTACATGAAACTGCTTTGTCCAGTAAGTGCCTGAATCATTTGTTTTTAAGGGGATGAGACCTCTGTTGAGAATTTGGCTCTCACTATGAAAAGAAACTGAGGGAACCCATTACAAGCCGACTATGAACATGGCTATGGTGGTGGTAAAACAACAATTCCCATAATCTTTTCCTCCGGCATATTTACATCACATTTATTAATATTTATTAACATATTTATTAATGGAGGGTTTCAGAGTTTAAATCCCATTTACTTACCTAAGAGTCTCTTCATAAACTTTGAGCAAAGCTTCAGGCTGAGCCCCTCTCACTCTGTTTCAGTGACCTCAGGATGGACAAGTGTACTTGCCCTCCGTTGCAATATAAAAAGGAGCAATAGAGCGTGATTGAAATGTGCTTTATTGCCTTATATGCAATTCTCATTTTCTGGCCAATCCAGTTTATTTATTGTTTGGCTGAGCTGAGGTATGCCTGTGTCAAGCTGTGGCGGAGATTACCTCTGCAAAAGGAGAGGAAAGAGACAGAAATGGTAGGAGACAAAGGATGAGAGTGGCAGACAATCTTCAGGGACTATTACCCTAATACTCTCCTTTTCCCTCTCTCTTTCACACTGTTTTTGTTCTTTTACTTTCTTCTTACTTTCCCTCTTCACTCAACATTCATGCTTTAGTCCAGCTCCACTGAACAGCCTAACAGAGTATGTAGCCTGGAGTTTATCTCTTGTGTCAGTGTCAGTCTTTTCCTTCTCTTTGAATTGCCCTTATAGATGTCTACATGTGAATTAGTAGACATCTGACTTTGAAATCCCTGTTTAAAATCAACACTGATATCAAAACACACCTTTGACTTGTATTTAAAAGTGAGTTTTGTTGTAAGCTTATTTATTTTTTCTCCATCCAATCAGGCTTTACATGGACAGTTTTTACATTTCTTGACCACCATTTTGAACTTGATTGGGAATCCATCAGTGAGCTGCGTTGTTAGATTAAACCCTCCTCAATTTTTTTTTTTTAACTTTTGTTGTGTATTCCTCAAAAATGATACATTTCCAAAGGGATTGATTTGACTTTGGTTCCCACAGAGACCTGCCATCCACAGCTGCTTGTAGGCTTGTGAGTCTAAACTCTACAAACTATATTACAAACAGTGGTACATTCAGAATGACATCATGTCATAAGAAAGATTTTAAAGGGGAACTATGCAAGTCTGGTTGCTCTTTCTTTTTTTGCACCCTCCTTCCCCCCCTACCTGGCCAGGTGCATTTGTTTTCAATGAAACCGACGAGATCCATGGAGTGGTGGATAACATCATATATCTTATACGATGTTACGATGCGTATATTTGTGTAGTCCTATCTGTGAGATTATGGGTTATGGGGCGTGCTTGTGTCGTGGGGTTGCCAAGACGAGAGCTGGGACACTGGGTCGGAGGCACTGATCTTGCAAGGTTGGTGTTTGGCCAAGAGACGCTAGGTGGAAGGCAGAGAGCCTCAATTTTCCCAGTAACAAGTCATTTAACCATCACAATTACTCCAAAGCTGTAAGCCGTGATAATTTAAATTCAATAAAGGTAAGAATCTTGGATAGCTCCACTTTAAGATGGTTCAAGTGGAAAGATCCAGTGGTATAAAGTCTATAGAGACGAGCATAAACAGAGGCATCGAAGCCCTCAGCACATTACCAAACCCCGCAGGGAAACAAGAGAGATTGACTTTGACATTCCCACTCGTCCTGCCACACTTACCTTGAGCTTATTAGCCTATAAAATCATCATATTTGGTCCCTCTGTATTTGTTTGATTACATTTTCCTCCATGCCACTGAGAATATGTGAGATGTTATGTTACACCCTATTGATTACCGGTGTTAATTAAAATTTTAATTAAAGTTTTTTATGGTCTGCATTTCACTTGTGATAATAGTACAGGGAGAGGAGACCCCTGCCTTCATAAATCTTATCTTTATTTGCGGCGGCTCCCCATCAACAAATACAACTGTGTACATAAAATTTTACTAACATTGATTTTGAAAATATTAATATTACTTTAACATTGGAGATGTATTATTCAATTTAGAACCGCAAAGCATAAAATCCTGGAGCTATAACTCAGTTAATGAACAGGAAAAGTCCATTACAAACCTATCAGTAGACGCATCATCTGATCTACATAAGCGCCTGTGATAGAAGCAGAATCATTTACTTTAAGCTGCAAAGAAGGCTCCTTTAATAACGGCAGACAATGTGAAAGCCGCGCGAGCTCAGATGAATGGCTGGTTTTTCCTGTGTCTTTTGAATATGGAGAGCGTTATAAAAATCTAAATTTCATTTGTCCCTCATGTATCTATCATGTAAATCACCGTGTATCATTCGGTGGGTATCATTTAACATGAAAAACACCCAGAGTCAGTTAATGTAAGCTCATGTGAAGGTTTAAGTGCAGCAGAGAAATCGATGTGTCTTTCTTTCTTTAAATACTCGCCTTTTGTACTCTAATGGAGCTAATTCTGTCGCAGTGTAATTGGTTGATATGATAAATGAATAAACATTTACCACATCCAATTTGTTGGACAAACTGTTTCTTCAGATTCTGATACAGCCATGTTTCCTTCTACTCTTATTAGCCATCACAAGACCAACAAAAAAGTGTGTCTGGAGTCTAATTATGTTTAGTGAATATACTTAGAAAGATAGAATTGAATTATGTTTACTTTATATTGTTAATAATAGTTTTTCCATTTTTACTCCAAGGGGTCCTCTTGAGAAGGAAATTGCCACAAAGCAGGAAATTAAATGACAAGCGAGTAGAGAAGAATCAAGAGCAAAAGAAATGTGATGACAGAGACACATAATTGAATGAGCAGTAAAAGCAAGGGACAGACAGACAAGGCTCTGTACTGGCTCATCTGTACCCAGCAGTGTGTGTTAATTAGAGGAATGTGAGTTTTAAATGAAGTGCTGAGTAGCGTGGAGTGGTAATGAACAGAGATTGGCTTGGCACTGGGTAATATGCTGGAGGCCTTATGGTATTTATGACCCGCGGGGGGGTGAGGGGGGGGGTCGCTGCTTTATCCCAATCCTCCTCAGTTCTACCCAACCCCAGAAAATACAGTTTCTTTACATCTTCTTTCAGGCTCTCAGGCTAACACTTTCCATTATCCTTCACAGAACAATGAGGAAAGGTAGTTTAATGGTTTAATTTGACCAAGATGCTTAGATGTGACTGATCTACTTCCAGGTGTCATTCGTGTTTAACCAGTAACCAATAAACCTTCAAAAACACGCATTTAAAACATCGTCTCCGTAAATTGTGCAAACGTTCTTGTTTGCCTTTCTTCTTCTGTTGTCACTAATTAGAGAAAATTAAACTTCATAACTTTTGGACTTTGCTGCTCAAGGGCCTCAGGGCCTTTTGATGTTTATTGTTTATTCTTTAGGCTGAATTAAAATTGTTGGCTTATTTTATAGAAGGCTGAGATGGAGTGGAGCTATATGTCATGCAAACAAGAGGAAATTTAAAATGAAAATCATGTTAAATTTCAGCGCAAATCTGCTGGTTTCAGATTCCTTAATTCTTCTCTGTACCTGTAATTATAAAATACCAACGTACTGTCAAATGGATTCATTATGTTTTGAGTAAAGAAGGCAGTCAGTACAGGTTTTAAAGAAGTTATTAAGATGGATGATGGTTGTGCTGGGCACCCCCCCCCCCCC
>OMNW01007919.1:29713-44665 GCA_900303245.1 Selene dorsalis
TCCTGTTGGGAACGTCTTCCCAACGGGACAGCACCATGGGGGCATCATTGTCCCCCTTGCCAAAGTCCCTCCTACACAGGCTTGACTGATGTGTCCCACCATTGTTTTTCAGGAGGATCGCTGGGATCATTGAGTGGCATGTTGTTTTAAGGGCTAAGCTCTAACCGAATGATCCCATTGTGTGAGCAATTCTGCCCCTGGGCTGCTAACAGCCAAGGGCCAAACAAGATGGACTCATTTACAGGCTCTATGATGAGCTCAGTGGTGGTGTCCTGAAATGATGCCTTGAGTTACTCAGTTACAGAAAACCCTCGGTTTAAGATTCTGCCCTCAAGTCTTGAGAGAGCCTAAGGCCTGTTTGCAGAGTGAGAGTTTTTTTTTCTTACGCAATTCAAATGATAATACTCTTAATACTTAATGATTTGACTGTTTGTTTACTGTAGTGAAAGCTGCTGGTAATACACTAGATTTTCCAGTAATCATGTCCCAGCAGTGTTGTCATGGTTTTCCCTAAACAGGGAAACACTGTTGAATTTAGTGTATTTATGCTTGCCAACACACTCCAGCACACTTACAGGTGAACCTCAGTGCTTTCAACTCATATATTTAGGCACCTGCAATGCTTATACTCGCATATCTTTAAATTAATGAAACAGAAAACATCATCAGAACGTAATGTCACAAAAGTCTCATAGCTAATCCCAGCTGATGTAAACTCAGATGGACAGTTTGCTGCATCTAGTACATGGCACAAATTGAACAGACTCACTCAAAAACACTCTCACACTGGGTTTCATCACTTTCCACTCTCGAAAAAATACACACCCATTCTCACATATAGGGACACATATCGTAAATTCTCGCTCACACGCGTACACTTTACATGAACTGTGTCTGATCAGCAATTCTTCTAGAGGTGAGTATTGACAGGTTTTGTTATTCATAGCATATTCAAGCTATTATATTTTCTCCTCTGCTGCCATAATGTTGCCAGTGTTGCGGAACACATTGGTAGCTATCATTCGCCAGCTCTTTTTAAAAAACGTCTTGAGGCGTGACATTATTACCCATGAGCCATAAGGAGCCTATTCAATGACCAAACAGGGCTGGTTGTTCCTTTTATGGCTGCCATGCTGTCCGTGTGCGCCAGGGTTCAAAAGGGCATGGCCTCCCTGCCCTCGCAACACACAGACACCATCTTTTTATACCTCCTTTAATCGAAACACCGTGTACTACATCACAGTTATGCTTTGGGCAAATTAAGGTCACTATATTGATTTCATATTTGTCATTATACGCCAGGCACTCGTATGCTCACAAATCGTCCTTTTTGGCTCGTCCCCGTAAACGTGTATCCCCCATCCTGCAGTATATCATCCTTCATAGAGCCATATTTGTGCAGGAAGTGCACTGTATCTTCCTTTGTTTTGGTGTAGTGGAGCTCTCTTGGCTTGGGCTAAAGTCACTTTTCAAGGCTTTGTCCTTCCCAGGAGTCACTTAGTGCTATAAAGGAATCCAGTCGGGCAAGTGCTTTAAACATAGATTTGTTGTCTAGCATTTGTCAAAGGTCAACAGCAAACAAGCCCTTCGGTGGCCATTTAACTCTGCCACTGAACTTGTTTTTTTTTTTTTTTTTTTTTTTTGCAGTGATTCGTGATTAGGAAGTATCTCTAACCGCTCTCAGCTGCTCAGCTCAGCTCAAAAACAGGTGATTCATAACAGGGCTAAAAGGTCACGTCAAGTGGCATGTTAGTATTTCACTTAAACTTTGATTAAAGATTTTTGGAAAAGATGGGAAAACGACTTAATATCAGTGTGGTCCTCCTTCTTCTACCTCCGCGCCCAGGGTTCTATATTTCCTGGAGAAATCAATAAGGTGGGAACTGAAGAAACTATTGCTGCGCTCTCTCTGGGTGCAGCGCTCATTCATTCATCCTCAGCCCCTCTAATGGATCATGGGAGCTCGCAGGAGCATACAAAAACAGACAGAGCTCTCTTTACCCTCCTGCCTCTCCTTCACAGGCAACAATAAGAGTCAGTTTCATATAAAGCAATGATATTAATGGTATTTCTTTGATGCACCTGAAAACTCTGTGTAGTTGAGATTTTAGATTTGGGCTATTGAAAGTTGTTAAAAAAAAAGTGCAGTGCTAAAATTGAATTGATAAAAGTAGGAAGTTTGTTTCAGGTTTCTGAAATCCCCTGTTGCATGTGGTGGCTGGCTGAGAATCCAACACTGAAGATGGAAGGCTGTGTGTTGTGGAAATGATCATTCAGTTGTGTCTACGCACAACAAAATAGGACTTATTATTTCACAGGATTTACAACTGAGTTGCTAAAATTCCCTTTTTTCTGACCCGCAACATACGTCGGCAAACTCCTGTAATTCTCAGAGGTCTGTTAAGAAATTTTAAGCTATGATGTGTGTGACCATAGGTAAAATACAGTGGACTATCAGCCTGCCATTATGACCATGCTTAGGCCTCACCTTCAGACCACTGACTCCCACATGGAGCCTGCCATGTTCGAAAGTGTGATATATTTCATCGTTTAGAGGACTCGTATAATAGCAGCAATAAGGAGGCACTTAAAGGTCCTTAAGAGCAGCTGCCTGTCAGCACAGACGGGAAAAAAAACACGCAGTCACATTTACACTTGCTCTCATTTGGAAGCACATGGTCTCACACATACAGTATTGTGAGGGCAACACATACACACATGCACAAACGCTTCAGTGCATGCATCAAAATAATTGCGGTACTGTAAGCCCTGTATGAAACGCTCTGCATGTGCATATTGCACACATGCAAGTTCTCACATTTATCATGTTGCGTTCAACACACATAAGACCACCGCCTGAGGCCTGGGTAGGCTAAGTAGACCCTGTGGCCCTCGCAGGAGTAATAGAGCGATAGAAAGAAAAGAAATGAGGGTATTACCCAGATAGTCTCTCTTTCTTTCTCTTTGCCTTCCCTGTCTTTGCAGCTACTGTAGCTGCCCGCTGAGAATGAATGTCCACCCTTATCATGGGTTGGGAGGGGGAGGGGGGTTACAGGACAATTTGTTAGCCCCTTGTTGATTAACTGTGATATGAATGTAACTGTACGCACACTCAGGGGAGTTGTGCGCCATCCACAATTACAGCTGACCCCGGTGTAATGGGAAACAAATTTGTGGGAATATCGCCGGCCATCCGTCTTTATTTACACACGGTAATGAGGTAGTGTGTTAAAGTACTGTGAGCCTATTCAGGAGGGAGGCTTGGACGGGCCTTCAGGCAGGCAGATATAGACAGGATAAAAACCAGGAAGACAAGCAGTCACACAACAAGGCAGACAGACAGATAGGGCAGAACAGTAATTGGCCCAGCAGTCAGACAAGACAAGACAGTGGAGGAAGAATATAGATAGGCCCGGCTGCAGGTATGAAAGTAAACAAATGAGATAAACTGTAAACTGGTGGAAAACAATGCCACACTGGCATACAGGAACCAGCAAAGCAGGACCAGAGGCACGTGCAAGTGAATAATACAGAGACAAATCCAAAGCTAATGGTACACATGCAACAATAAACTAAATCTAACTATTTTTTAACAGTAGAAATATAATATTCTTTACATTTTAAATCATAAACCATTTATTTGAATTAAAACCTGTTTGAATTTGCAATCGTATTAAATTCTACATGCCCAGTGAATTATATTGAATTGTACATTGAACTAATAGCATAGTCTAAAATGGATCAATCGTTCAGTAGCCTCACTGCCTCCTATTGATCTCGCACCATGAGATGGATGTGTTCTCCAAACCTGCTGCTTCCCCTGTCATGGAGCACTCTGTTTTCAAGCCACATGTACTTTTCCCTATTACAGCATCACACGGCCATTTTACCGATCCTTGAAAACTCCTCGGTGCACCAACTAAGATTCAGAATAGGTGTTCAAAAAACTTCATTCATGGTAAACTATTCAACAATTTTGTCTTTGATCTTTGAATATTTTCGAAGAGCATTCTAACACAAATCAAACACTAATCAATCTATATTTCTTAAATAACATTTAAGTGTATTCACTGAGCTTCAATGTGTCAAACACAAACATGAAAATCCAGCTGTAAAAACTTCACATTTAAGATATTTGCATTTTAATAATTTATCTCCCTTAAAACAATTTCAGCACTAACTTGTTATCTTGAAAAACCCACAAACCACTAAGGAATAAAATCCTCCTCACAAACATAAAGGCCTTTGTGAGCACGTCCCTGTAAATATATATCCTTCTCTCTCTGCACGCCCCACTGCTTTCTGAATAAGCGTCACTAAAGCAGCATTCAAGAGGACATGTTCCTGTCAAAGATGCTAAACCATGCAAGTCGGAGCTCGGGTTTCCTGCATGAGTCCCTCTAAATGAGATGTCCATGGGGATAATAGGACGGGCTGCTTGCAAGCTAGCGCTCTGTGTGGCTCTTTTCATGCCAATTAGACTCTATGATATAGTCACAGCAGATGCACCGGCAGCTCGGGGGGGTACCCATCTGATCATCGGCCTGGTCGCACAACATGGGGAGGAGACGGAGACAGGGGAGGAGGGAGGCGTTTTCTGCACAATACACCAATGTGTTTAAGCTTAAGGGTTTGTGAGGGGCTTAAAAACTTTTGGGTAAAATTGAGGAACGAAGTTATTGTTGTCTCATGTTGGAAGTGATTCTACATAACAGGGAACTGCATGCAGTAATCAGATTATGCACTCAGATCAGGTGCACTACTATAGCTGGCTCACTTGAAGCTGGTGAACATAAAACCAGTTTAAAAAGACAAAAAGTTGGCTTTTTTTTGTTATGCTTGGTTTTCACTGCTGCCCTTACATCTCTCTAGCTCCCTCTACTGTTTTCCCTACCTGCCCTCTAGGTGTTCAATGTGTCAATGGGAACAGTAACCCGCAGAAAATAGCCTGTAATGGCCCTAATGAAGTGTGACAAGAGGACAGAGCCTACCCTGCTGGCACACAGGGCCCCCAAAATTGGATTAGTGATTAACCATGTTGTCCCACATTGAGTCAAATAGCTGTGGCGACACAAAGGTGCTCGGTGCCTAGTCTGCTGGCCCGCCATGCTGGGAGAGGGGGGGGGACAAAAACAGGGTGAGATAGAGACGGAGGAGCTCTTAGGCACACAGGGAAAGGGATTGAACGACAGAAGGGTGAGCAGCTAGGTAGGGGGCGTCCCCGGGGCTCATTGCAGAGCCATGTCTGGAGGCCCCACTGTGCAGTGAAATGAGAAAGGCTCTGTGCACCTGAGCAAGCCCAGGAGGGCCCGAGGCGGTGGGAGAGCCTGAGCAGGATCCTCCCCTCCCTGGTCCCCTCCTCCATCCTCCTCCACACCGCTCCTGACATATATCTTGCCGTGAGACAAGAGCGCCAGTGCAAATCAAACCCACCACCTATAAATTACCTCTTTCATTCTCCCTTTAGCTCTCTCTCTCTCTCCGTCTCTCCACCCCCTTCTGCCTGCCCCCCAATCCTCCTTTATGCCTGTTACCCCTGCATCTCCCTCCCTCCTTTCCTCCTTTCCCAACTCCCCTCAACATGCGGCTTCCCATTGCAATATAAACTTGGCTGTCAGAGGGGCAGTTGCGATGTGGCAAACTTGCCATTGTAACGGACAGCTTGACAAATGCAGAGGGGTGGCAGAGCGTTGTGGTCCACATACTATACCTCCTCCCTGCTACCCTCAGTGCACTGAGCAGAGGAGAGCAGGTGATGCAAGGAGAGGAAAAGGAAAGGAGGAATGAGAGGAGGCAGAGGGAATAGAGGACTGGGTGGAGGGTGTGTGTGTGTGTGTGTGTGAGAGGGGGGGGGGTTAGAGATAGAGAGAGTGACTTTCAGAGGGATAATGAGCCTTTGAACGATGGCTGAAATGTTGCCGTCAACCTGCCCTTCTGCTGCTGGGTAATTAGGTAATCAGTAAAGGCCTAATTATGGGATCAAGGTGCAGGGAAACAATTAGCAGAAAGTATTGCCACATAAAACGGAAATTTACGTTCTGCCAAAGCATGTTTAATTCCTGGATGTGTGTGTGTGTGTCGTCCTTCCTAAATAACCACATAAAAAGGACATTTCCCTTTCCTCCTACCTGCCAAGTGAAAAGGTTAATTTTAATGACCCAGTCAGCATTTGTGAATAAATACAGGGATTATGTGGGTTCATGATCAAATTGAATTTTGAAAATATTGTGGAATTTTCCAATCTTCATAATTATTGTGTTGAATATCTTTTTGAAAGTCTTGTCTTTTTTTTGTGTATGTGCGAGTGTGAGTGCGGGGCACGTGTGGGTTCGTACTGTGCAAATAGATGTATTGTTAAGTAGCCTCATTGGTTTGGTAAGTGATTGCAATTAAATCGTGTTGCTGGGCCCCCCCTCTGACACAGCAGCCCTGTGTGTGGCAGAATTTGGTTAAAGAATGGAGGCTTTGCAGAGACAGGGAGAGGCAGGCAGAGAAAATGTGGAAAAAATGGATCACTCAATGCACTCAACAATGCACTGGCAGCCCATACAAACATAAAAAGGGAGAGGAAGAAAGAGAGAGCGCGAGAGAGAAAATTGAGCTTAACAGCCTGATTCTTAACTATTATTTATCCATTATAGGGGGAATGGAGCTGGAGCGCTGTGCGGGAGAGGATTAGAGAAGATTTGTGGGCTTTACAAGGCCCTGTCCTCCCATCCGCATCGCTCCAGCTCCCAGGGGCTCCGCAGCCAGCGCCGGCTCAGCTTGTCTGATCATTTATCCATAATTAGAAAATTAATATTTTAGATGGTGCTATGATGAACCCATTATGGTGATGGGCCCCGATATCAATTATAACTTCAATTTCAATTTCACTTACAGCCACGGCAGCAAAATGGCTCCGGGTGGCGGAGTCGAGTGATGGGCTCAGTGCCACGGAGCATGACGAATACAGATCACTGCACATTAGGATGAGCAATTATTTGAACATGTATAAAAACTATTTACAAGCAATGTAATTGACCAGGGTCAGGGGGAGATGCGGGAAAAATGGACAGGTTGACAAATTTTTGTTCCAACCAACAGAAAAAAGGATTTATTAATTTCTTTGAGGCTGTAATTGAATTTTTGAGAGGGGTTTCTTGTTAAGTCTCTCCTGTGGTCCAGGGCTCATCTCCCACTATGACCTTACATACATCTAACACCAAAGACTGTCTGCCACCCCCATCTAGACACACATACACACACACAGACACACAGATAGCCTTCACATGGAGGTAGGGGGGGTCTGAAAAAAAGCAAGGTGAAAGGGAATTGTTGTACATTGAGGAGGAAGGGGAAAGAGAATAGAAGAGAAAGATGTGAAATCTTCCATGCTGTCTTTAGATGTAATATGAATCCACCGTCCTGTTTAAGTGAATGTGCTAAAGCTGACATTTCTGCGTCTAAGAAATTGGCAACTGGAAAATTAACATGAAATAAATCTAAATTATACAGGTTAATAAATAATAACAGAATAAAAACACTTTTTTGTCTCGTGTTTTTATCCACCAAATGAAAGACAAATGAAATGACAGCACACACAATAATTGTGTTGTATTTACAGTCTTTGGCATATTAGTAAACATGCTATTGATTATTTCTGATTACCTGTTTGTTTGAAATACATAATTTCATTTTTTATGAATTATTGATTATCTTGTCAACATTTTTTTCTGCGTGCATTTATCCATTGCCTTATAATATTTGTCCTATACTATCATTGGTGCAATTCTGTGTTATGCTTTTAATTTTTATATATTTAAAATATTTGTGTTTTTTTTTTTTTTTTTTCAGCCCGAGCTTCTTCTAATGTAACAGCACGAAGCAAGATTATAATCCATCATTCAGCCCCATCCGACCATAGCAGAGAAGGGATATTACTATCTCACCACTGCTCCAACAAGGTTAGATGAATCCCTGTAACAACCCTAATCATACACACACTTTATCACCGAGGCTAAACCACTGCACGTTAATTATGTAGACATCACTCAAAATACACTGCTACACTGGGCTCTGCGCCTCGGAGAGCTCATTTGTCAGCTGTGTGTGTCTCTGGCACGGAAAACAAAAGGTCAACCGGGTGGACGTGATTTGAGATAGCCTGCTTGTTCTCTTAGTGCTTCTTTTTAGGCAATTTGTTTTGCCTCATGCCACTGAGGAACACACTGTTTTACATCGGTAGCAAACTAATTTAGCCTCCATGGTGTTATATATTTACAAATAGCAGATTTCTTTATTTCGATGCTTTTATTTTTTTGTATTTTTCCATTTCAGTAAATTCCTCCAAATCATCACCTGCTTGGCACAAATACCAAAACTCTTCGTAAGAGCACCATACCTTGTGACTGACATCTTACAAAACATTTGATTTTTAGTTTTTATTTTTAATTTTCTGTGTTTATCTGTAGAGCAGCAAAGCCCAACCAACTGTTAACCTTATATACTAATCCAACCAGCATCCAGACAGCTACACGGGAATTGTATTATTCCCATGTCCTGCCTTTAGGTCTCGACCCTCTCTTTGAACCCCTTCCCTTTGCCCTATAGGCTTGGCCCATGTATGCCTACTCAACGCCTTGTTTTCCTCATGTCAGTTTAATTGTTCACTGTCAGGGGCAGAGCAGCGGATAACAAGCTTAGCAAATGATGTCTGCTGTTGCTACACATTGATTAATATTTTACATGTTATTATCCTCTGTCCATTACCACAGCAAATTAAACTATAAATCACCCTCTCTGCCGGTGTCACCAGATCATAAATTGTCTCTCTCCCTTAGCCGCACGCTGTGCCGTGCCATGCCGTGCAAGGTCTTCTCTTTGGTGAGACAACAAAAGTGGGGAAAGTGCCTGTGTTCTTTAGACTGAGTTATGGACTAGTCACGGTCACCATATACATCAGAGCCATGAAAAATGAGGAGTTTGTTCTGCTATAAAACAAAAAGAAAAGCAAGCACCGCAGTGTTAAGTTTGTACCTGCGAGAGTTGTAAGTAAAGTAGAAAACATGCATTAGATGGTTGGATTTAATAATCCAATGATTATTAAAGCCTTCATATTTTGTGCACCATATTCGCATATTCTCAAAGTAGTATGGGTTCTGTTAGAAAAACATATTAAAGGAACTGAGTATTTGCAATTTAACGCAGTAATTTGAATGCCAATGCATAAAAAAATCTACAGTGAAATATTATTCAAATTCATTCCCAATATGTTACATGTTTATTTGCATTGGTTTGTAGTAACAGTCTGCTAAAGCCGCTACAGATAAACACCATTTCCTTCAGACGGAGGTGGTGCTGCTGCTGTTAAATGGAAATTCAGATGGAGCTGTAGATAAATATTTTTTCCCTGACTGTTTAGACCCATTTTTCCTTGGATATCATCTAAGATATCAGATGACCTTTCCTGCCTTGTCATTTTTTTTCTCATTTTCCCCACGTCGGTGGAAGAGATGCAAAGGTGCTTCACCAGCAGCTAGAAATCAATTTATACAGTCCCGCATTGCATGTAGGGAGAGATGGGACAGAGCCCGCCTGATATAATGACACGGCCAATTGCATTGTGTAGGGCTGCGGGGGTCAAGTGGGGTCTGAGTGTGCCACGGATGCAGGCTTTGTTCGTACGAGGGGCATTAGGCAGGAATTACACAGCGGGGTCAAATGACCCACACCCGAGGAGGGAGCCAGCACCTTGGGCCCCCCCAGCCCCCTCATCATCAGCCTGGGGAGATGAGAGTGACACGGAATGACACTCCAAGAGGAGGGGGGTGGAGAAACACTCCCACTAAACACTTCACCTACTGATAGGTGCCGTTGACCCTTCCTAAATCTCATCATCGTCATCCCAACGCAGGGGGGAGATGGCGTGGGATTTTCTCTGACATCCCCTTCTATACCTATTTTACACCTTCCAATCCGACTCCCAGCTGCCCGCCTGGTCTCTCTTTTACAGGCTCACTCATTTGTATACAGACGCATACACCTTGATTTATTTATCTATCTGTCTGGCGGATGTAGCGGATGTCCCCTGCTGAAGATGGCAATACTCACAGACTGATCCCCTCTAAGCCTGCTTAGCATCCCCCTGCAGATACAGTCCCTCTGCGTCTTTCAATGATTTATCAATTTACAATGTTTGTTAAGATAGCTTTGCTGCGGCATCCCAGTGGCTCAACGGCTGCACATGTTCCTGACGTGTCTCGGATTCAAACGCCAGTGACCCCATTGCACTCTTTGTCTCAGCTGTGTTATCAGCCCCCCCCCTCTGATATTTGTCTAAACCATTCACTCTCATATTATTAAAATAACAAGAAGATTCACTGTCTAGAATACAGTATCCTGTTGGCGAGTCGTGGCTCTGATGTCAGTAGGCTGGGGATGTGAGAGGTGCCAAAGGGCCCTGACCCACTGAAAGTCCAATGGAGTACATGGATCTGAGGTTAAGTCATCTGACCTGGCTCACTGGTCAGTTGCCTGCTTTTCCCCATAATTACTGCTCAGACAGCCCAACTTTTTGGCTTTTCTGCTCTTAAATCAACACCAATCCATCCCCAGGCCCACTTTAACCTCTCTGCCACCAGGCTCATGTATGTGTCGGTCCTCCAGAGCCCATCTGTACGATTTAGCTTGAATTATCGGACACATAGGTTAGCTTTGATTTTTTTTTTTTTTTTTTTTGTAATACACTAAATGTGTATTGTGTGCAAACGTGACTGTAATACACTGTAAGTATCTATATTCCCATCACAGTGCCGGCAACCACGCCTTATGTTTCAAAAAATCAAATACTCAATAGTGTAGCAGTAAATGTTTAAACAACACAGAAAACATCTGAGAGTAGTTGTCTGTGTCCTGTCACGGTCTTCAAAATGGATGCTCCACACAGATTTATTTTATTTTTGTCAATTTGGTTGCGTTCAGTGGAAGATGACAACAACAGAAATGGAAGAGGTAAAATGAAAAAGGGAGGAACGGGAGTCAAATCTTAGCTTTTTATGTAATGAATGTGTTTAAACAGGAGAGCACTGTCAGCTGTCAGTGTATTGACCTTATTCATTCAAGCCAGAGCAATCCAAATCCAAACAGCTTGTTCTCTCCCAGTGGTTTATTCCGACATCAGACATGCATATGTAACTACCACTGCCCGCCTGGTCTGGTCTAAAGTGGATGCAAAGCAACCTGGGAGGAGGCTGATGAATAACTGTGGGGGCGAAAAGAGCTAGAAGGATAAGAGGAAATGAACGGACCAAAACCAAATAAGAGCATGCAGCAGAAGAGAAAGAGATAAGTATGAATGGAGAGAAAACGAGTAAAGGAGGGAGAGATGGAGCCAAAGAGAGAGAGCAGAATGGCTGCTGTCAGCCGAGGCCCACCACAGTGAAACACTAACTGTAGCGACAGGCTGATGAGTCAGTGTCTGTTTAAATGGCAGCTTGTCAGGCCTCCAGCTCCGAGGTGGGCTGCCGACCTGTCAGGGCCCTTGCCACATTAACCAGCTGACCCTATCATCCTTAACATTGCTCCGCCACCGAGCTGCCTGTCACTAACTCTGCCATTTGGCTTTCCAGAGACCTGCCAGAGAGGGCAGGCACAGCCACCTCTTAGTGTTGTTTATTGATTTCTGACCCGCCGCTTAATAGTTTTCCCAGTCCCCCTGAATGGCTTTTGTAAGCAATAGGGTTTGTACATCTCGCAGATCAATACCTTTTATATTTACAATAAAATTGAAACGGCTTCTTGGTGGGGCTCGCAGCACCTCGGCATTTGTCATCCTTCTGCAAGGGAAAACTATGTCATTATCTGAATTAAAACATTTATTTCTGATTAAGAGAGTGTCCTATCTCATTAATTTTCCCCTTTCCAATACGAGGGGAATGGAATCCTATTGATTTTTGTACTTTTTACACGTCTCCACTACTGGGAAGATAATTGAGAAGTTAGCCAGAATAAATGAAGTTTCTAGTCTTGCAGGGCAGCCAATACCTTGGAAATGTGAGGTGTTTTTGTGGGAGCAGGCCTTTAATTTTGTGCCAGCAGAAGACAGGGGGACTGAACAAATTGGATTAAGGCTGGGGATTGGGGGCCTGGGGCCAGGGGGTGGCGGCTGGGATGGTTGAGGTGTACCAACATTGTGTGTGTGTATGTGAGGAGGGGGTAAACTCGCTATTTTAGCCATAACAAGTCTGCACCCTCCTCCAATTTTTTTTTTTTTTTCACCACAGGAAGCGCAGATTAAAGCATTTTAAGGCCAATAATGATACAATGATAAGTTGCCTCCTCCCCCAGCTTATTGTTGAGGAAGAATTGAAAGACAGTAATCAATGTTTGAACTAGACCTTTTAACACAGCCGGGCTCATTGATTAAGCATTATCAAATTAATGAGACTGAATTAAGTTGTGGCTGTTTTTTTGTTTCGTGCAGCAGCAGGAGACGCTGCAGTGAGATAACATTTCATATTTACAAGCATAAAGCTGTCTGATTTTATAAAACATTGACCATATTGAGAATCTGGAAATAATTAAATAATTAACTATTAATTTTGCAATTATTTTTAAGTTACGGATTCAACCTAATTGAATTATTTACATTCATGATCTAAAAATTTACATGTTTTTAAGAGGACATTACAGAAAACACAAGCATGTAATAATAATAATAATATCAATAAATAATTATTGTGAATGAGGACAATATTATTATTATTATTTTCTAGCAGCTGTGGTTGTGCGTTTGCTTATATAAGTTTTGCTTCTGTTCACAATCTAATTTTTCTCTTTTGCTCCTTGTGACAAAGAGAAAGAGAGGAGAATGTCGAAGTGTGGTTAAATGTTGTCTGCTCGCAGTGGCATGGCCAGTGTGCAGATTTTGAGAAGGCAGGGCCGTGTGGTCAGCTCCAGTTTGCACAAGCCCAGCGCAGCTGATATGGGGGTCGTGAGAGGGGTGACTGAACACAGCAATTGGACCTCACAAACACTGAAAGAGGCCAGCGCTGGCCTACCTCTGATGCTGCCCGATCTAGCTTCGGGGACTGAGAGAAAATGTTGTCGGACTCAGAGAGGGCATCGTCCATCATGGCCCCAGTCTGCCTGTCAGCGGGCTGATTGTGGGAGAAAAGAGAGAGTGAAAAGAGAGAGAAGAAAGAGAGAGAGAAAGAAGCCCAGGAGGAGTCCACCAGGAAGGCAATTGTAAGAGAAAGAGGAGAGAAAGAAACAAGGAAAGAGAAAGAGAGGAAGACAAGGAGAGTATAGCCTCTGCGCCCATCCACTGACTCACCACTTGGCTTTTGGCCACAGGGCCCCTGAGCGGAGGCACTCTTCTATTCCATCCATCCATTCTTCAGCCATACCTCTCTACTCCCTCTTTCCATCAAGATCCCATCTCCTCTTTCTTCTCTATCACTACATCCCTCTATCCTTTGGTCCTCTGAAGCCTTATCTCTCTCTCTCTCTCTCTGTCCAATGATCCCTCCGTCCTTCCATCCCTCCTTCATGGACAGCTGAGTGTGAGGCTGATAGGCTGTGGGGTGAGTGGGGCAGCTGCCAGCGCCCTGCAGCAGAACCATCTCTGACAGGCCACTAATTCAACCGACAGAAAAGAAACCTCAACCAAACACTTGGATTATAGGTCCGAAGAGGGGAGGAAAAGTTTAGAAAATGGGAAAATTAACTAAGGGAGATGGAGGTGGTGGGTTAAGGTCTAGTTCATAATATTCCCAGACTTTGAAGGGCAAACAAGAAAGATGTGAAGATCCAAAGAGGGGAGTTGTTAATCCGAATCTGAAAAGAAAGGAACGAGTAGTGAAGGTGTTTAGGAGACAACAGAATCCCTGAAAATTCAATTAAGTCCTAAATCCAATTAAATGCATGACAAGTAGCTGTAATTATCTCTGAGCGAGACTTGAGGTGAAAAATTGATGGTAGCATCTCATAATAATACAAAACATTTATACTAAGTGAACTACATGCAATTTGCTCACAAAGTTGTGAATTTGAATCTGAAAAATGATCATCATTGCTTCTTGTACTTGCCAGCAGAAATACTACAAAACTAATTAACTTTATCGGTAAACATCTCAAACTTTGTGAGACAATACAAACACAAAATACATTTTAAACTTTAGCCTGCAGTCTTGTAATGCATGTAAAATGTCAAGTGTGTTCACAGAAGCTGAAAAAAAAAATACAGAGAAAGTGAGACAAAAATACAATATACTTCCTCCGCAATAGGCCAGGCATTAAAAACCACCGCACCTCCTCTTTCCATTTGTTTATCTGTATAAACGTACTCATGGCCAGCCAGAAGCAGTGTTCAATGAACAGCTTAATTTGTGGATGCATTTCTATGCCTAGAGTAATCTAAGGAGGGATGCAGAAAGGTTGGGTACATTCATCACAAACACAAGCTTAACATAAGTGAAAAATTACAGGATTCCCAATGACCTTCCAACCAATCAGGCCTGGTAATTACACTCATTCATTACGAAGGAAGGGAGAGATGGAAGAATACAGAGATGACCCTTCAGGACAACAAAAATGTTTATAGATGGGAACAAAGAGGAAAATGCTAATGGTGTAGCTATCTGGCTGGATGGCCCTGAGACAATGCAGAATAATAATTTCCATCATGAGCCAACTACAACCTGGGCAGAATCTTACAGAGAATTTCTCTTCATATTTCAGCAGTGCATGGTAGTTTTTTTACTTTAGGACAGAACAATATGAGAATATAACAAATACCTTATATATCACATTACTATTACAGAATTTACCACAGTTCACATTTCAGATCACACAGATGTCACTCACTTTTGTGCTTGTTTTTTTACTTTTTGTAAGCACGGTTCTCCTAGGTTTGAATTGGTTCTGTCAAATAATCTGAGATTCATTTCAGAGCTTGGGCTCTTTCAGGTG
>OMNW01007921.1:0-15527 GCA_900303245.1 Selene dorsalis
GCACAGACAGACAGATACAGAGAGAGACAGCGTCATAAAATAATAATCAACTGAAATAATTAGCGAAGGAAGAGGCACACGACCTAAAACAACACCATCTGAGTTCAACTAGAAGCTGCAAAGGTTAAAGATTTAAAACCTTTTCTTTACTCTGTATCTTTCTGGAATCTTATGCGACAGTGGATCCAATAGCCAGGCCGCTCTGTTCAGCTCTGTTCGGCTCTGTTCAGCTCTGTTCAGCTGTGTACAGCTCTGTGTAGCTCTGTGTAGCTCTGTGTAGCTCTGTGCTGCTCTGTGCTGCTCTGTGCTGTCCCATGTTTCTCAACAGGGAAACATATTGCGTGCAAATGCTGTTCATAATGCTCACTTCCCTCTGCATGAGCTGATTCATGCTTAGGAGAGGCACGAGGTCACTTTCTGTTTAAAATCTGCATCTCCTGATTGGATTCTGTGGTTCTCTCTAGTTTCTTTGTAGCATTTTTCCTCCAGTGTCTAGTCTAATGTTGATCCAGAGTAGCCTAGATTCTCCCCAAGCCCAGAGTCATTTACACCACCAGCTGTGAGTGCTGCACTGCCAGTGCTTGTTCAGTGTTTAACATACATTCAGACATTTAATTAAAAAACACAATCTCATCAGGGTATTTAGCATATGCAGATTCCTTCATAAATAAATGAGAAAGCCAAGCGGCCATATTTAGACACAAGATCACAGAGGGAGAGAACATATCCACGCTCCCTCAGAGCTCACTTTAAGACAATTTTACGGTTTTTATGGAGGGAAAACAGTATCATAAATCAGATTGAAACTGTTTATTTTTTATCTGTACTTTTATTTTATATTTATATTAAAGCTCCATGTTTTCCTCTCGTTTTATCTGAAGTGATGAATCCATAAGAAGCTGCAAAAAAACATTTCAGTGTAGTTTTACAGCTCTGAATATAGACTGTGTGCATTTCTCTGTGGATTGAGGCTCTGACACCGGCTAAATTGTCACACACAATCTTAATCTGACTTTTATACAATATGGGACCTTTAAACTTCCATTTCTGGTCATATTTTATTGACCATGGGTGCTCAGCTCACAGTTCTGAGGGCTTGATGGGATGCCTGGGATTTTTTCTGTTTTGCTTCCACTAAGCCTATAATTACATTTGTAGCTCAACTGAATGGGAAATAATGATCATAAACAGCAGTTATGCAACATGTTATTAAGCATCAGAGATGTGATTGAGCGGTTAGAAAACAGGTTCTGTTAGTTATTGCCCACAGTGTATTTTATTTTGCTTGAAAATGTTTCAGCGATCTTCTATTCAACAATCAGTGTTAAATCATTTCGAACAGCCTCATTGTGCCATGAGTATCAGATCAAGAATACTGAGGTGTGTCACTGAAATGCATGTGACTCCACTGCGATGACCTCTGCAATGGCCAGTGATAGTGGCATTTGACTATCCAATAACTGAGTCAGCACTTTGAATAAAACATGTGATGTGGGGACTGGAGGAGCCTCAGAAGGACACAGTGACATGGACCAGTACTCACTCTCTCTCTCTCTCTCTCTCATACAGTGTATTACATGAAATCCATATATCCCCTTTCTCTAAAGTCAAGCAGATGCACTTCAAACTGAAACAGCTCACAGATAGAGGTGAATGATTCATCAGCCATCAGCAAAGAGAAGAGTCATCAACAAATAACAAAAGAACAGGTATCCCCTCACCTCTAAACCCACCCAAGTGTGCCATCTATAATCTATCTTTAGTGTGGGCTAAAGAGATATTTTTTTAACGCTGTATGGAGTCTTCTTATAATATAAATACATATTGAGCTTGAAGTTGATCGTCTCATCACTGGTCGATCTGTGTGCTGAGAAATATGAAGCTTAACACACACTCAATAGGAGCCACTACTAAAGCTAATATGTGCAGCTGCAATAAGAGGCTACATTAGGTTTTGTGTGTTGTTTGTGGCACACATGATGTGTTTGTGTTTACAAATAACTGTCATAAGAGAGTTCCTCAAGTCATTGAAATCTCTTCCTCCAGCCTTTGTGAGCCGTCCAACTGGGATCTGAGGAATGCCTGTGCTAACTGTACTGGTCACCAGCTGATCTACGTGGGAGGGGATGAATGTATCCTGACCCAGGCCTCTGACCTGCATGTGGAAAGAGGCCAGGGGAAAGACAATTCCCCTTTACTGGGATCAATATATAGCACATTTTCATTAAAGGAAGCATCTGCAGAGCCATTTCCTTCTAATGGCTGTGCAGTCTGATGTTCTCTAAAGGCTCTGGCTCATAGAGCTGAGGATAGTGCTTCATATTAAGTGGCTGAAATCTCCTGATCCCTGAGATAAATTTGAGTGGCGTTATCATCAGTGAGGAGTGAAAAAGACAGGGCAGATGCTAATGTTGCTCACAGCCCGCTGAAGCACTTCTAAATAGGTTGTCTTGCTGATGATTTAATCTTCCTCTGTGTTGTTGTGTCATTAATGGAATAGGAGTGGACAGTGATGACCCACATCAACAACCAAAGCGACTCTTATGCTGCATTAAGGCGGGTTGGGGGTCGCCTCTGTAACCCCCTCGGCTTCGAGGTTTCCCACAGAACTCCATTACATAAAAATTAACTGTGGATGTTTTTCTTTTTCTGTACCAAAACTCAGAGGCAGAGCATAATCACCCATCTCCACTGGTTAGCTCTGCTGGTAGCCTCTGGTGTTGTATTGAATCATTCATCAGTTTCTAAATTTGCTGGCTACTGTAACCCATGGCACTGCAGGCTTTGTCTTTTCCATTTGGGTCAGAGTAAAGGCCTCTCTTACGTAACCACAGCCACTTCCAGCAGTGGGGAAACAACCCAAGGCACTATAGTGCATGAAAAAGCGACATGGTTAGGATTTAGTACAGTGGGAACTCTGAAAGTTCTTCTCTAAAAGTCACCTACTCACAGCAGACAGGTGTAGGTGTAGTGAAGGATGAGAGAAGCAGGCGCTGAGATTGGTGGTTGGATGAATCGAACCCCTGCAGTTGCATAAGTACATTAAGCAGACTGAGGCCTGGGGACGCCTCACAGAAAACACCCAGCTGCATTGTGGTCTATAAAAGCCTGACTCTGCTCTGACCCCGGTGGATTTTAGAGAAGACGTGCTCACTTAAAAACACACAGCATTAAAAAAAAAAACAACAACCAAATAATGATTCTGTCTCGCGGCAGTTTCAGTGGAGTTGCACATCATCCTGCCAGCCACCATATACTGCCACTAAATATTCATATTTTTGTTGTATTTTTGTGACATTTACCTTCCTGAGGATGACTTTAGACTTCAGGTGACTGGCAGGGCTTCATTTCAGTTTTAGGGTAATGTGTGTAAAATGATCGCGGTTCTTGTTGTGCTCAGGTGCAGAACTGGTTCATGTGCAGCTATGATGGCCATCATCTCCAGCTGCAGTTAGCAGGCTAGCTGTTTAACACTTAATAATGTGCCGGTTGGCAGCCCACTGAAAATGAAAGGAGATTTATAAGACTGTGGCCAAAACTGTTGCTGCAGTCAAATTCAAAATACTGCAGCACGTTGTTTCCCCTCCCCCTCCGCCCCAGACTCCAGGTTGATCGCCAGATAGCCACATGCTAACCTCTGCTCTGTTCAGCTTTGTGGCTATGGTACCCTGAGAGTCACTCACAATCTCTACGCCACCAGAACCACGACGATGTAGTAAGATAAAGCTGTATATATGCACTGGGAAAACGGATCATTGTGCAAAAAACTAAGTGTGTGTCCAGGAGAAAATTAGCTACTTCGGCATCTGTCCTCAAATTCTTCTCCACTTTCAGCCGTCTCCATCTTTCAAACGCATCTCCTGTACAGATCCTGGTTTTGTTTCTGCTTTTGTCAACACAGTTTTTAGAGCCATAGCAAGGTCTTTTATCAGACATAATCCACAACGCTTGAAGCTCAGTGGTTACTGGCAACCTGGAGGCCGAAATGCTACTGACTTTGTGACTGGGAGATAGCAATGGGTGGTGCAACAGGCCAACACACAAAATCTAAATATAAACATGATTTGCTTGCTGCAAATAAAATTTTTAAATGCGAATATTCTGGCTGTACTGTTGTTGTCAGTTAGATTAGTATTTCAAATTACCATGAGTCCTTAGTCACTGGTGACATATTCCCCTACAATGTATTTGGGGAGTCATCTACGTGTGTCTCCATTGTTAAAGTTTAGCGTCACTTCTCAGAGTTCCATTTTTACAATCGGGACTTGTGTAAACATTCCGCTCACGCGTCATGGAAACATGACGCTCTGCTAGTGGTGGCACTTGGACCAGAGTGAAAATAAATGTGTACTAGTTGAAAAATGAAACTATGCATCACTGTACACTGCACCAGTATGTGTGAAAACGTCCACTGTCCACTGCACTTCAGCAGTTTTTAAAGGAACTGTTATTTATTCCCAGATTTCTTTTTTAGTTGTGCCTGACTGTCAAGCTAGACAATGAAAGAAAATTCAATTATTTTGCTGTATTCATTCATGTTTTACAAAGGCTTTAACCTGAACCAGGCCTTATAACAATAATAATCATATCACATCCACACAGGCATAGTAGTATACACACAAGCACAGTATAAAATATATATATATTTTTTATAACACACTGGTATTGGTATATTGATACTGATACCACCGTGTTCTATGTCTTATATGTCTTGTCTATTGCTTCAGGTGAACAATGTGTCTGGTGAGCCAGAGGTACTGTTGAATGACCCTAATGACAAAGTTGGGGGATCCAGAGGCTATCTAGACCGACTGGACCACAACAAGCCCCTTTACCTGCCAGGGTAAGATATACATCATACAGTGCACCTCTCAACCGCATATCATTGTTTGTAGACCATGAGACTAGGCAGGTCTAGTCAGTCACTGAAAAGTGACTGAACCTTCAAATCACAACACTCACATAGAACTTCATAACTAAATAAAAGCACTGTCCAAATGAATACTCAATATGAGCTAAGCTAAAAGTGAGATTGGTTCTGACAGTTTGTAAGCAGAGGGTCAAGAATTAAAGATGAGCAGACAAGTGTCTGAATAAAGCATTCAAGTGGTAGAAAGGTACAAAGCACAACTTCCAGTGAGGACTTTCACAGTATTGTTACATGTACTTACCAGGTAATCCACTGCTCAGTCTTGCACTACCTCAAAAGGTTATGTTATTATAGAGCACAAAAGTGGAGAGAGATACTACAGACAAGCAATCCAGGAAAAATGACTGCAGAGAATCATTTTCTTAGCTAAGCTGTGGGGGTCTAGTAATTTTTTTTCTTACTAAGCATTTCCTGCATCTGTTCAGAGTGGTGTTGCTAAAATTCCCTGAATTTGCCTCTTTTCATTTCCCGGGACAAAACAGCCCTCCTCCCAGGAATCCCGGGAAATTTTTTTTTCAAAAAAACAGGAAGATACATTTTAATATTGCTTCAAGGCTACTACATGCTTATCTATTAATAAATTCAACAGAGCAAGGATATTTCATTACATAAATGTTTTAATTCTTTGTAGGAGGAAGGAAACAAGTGTGTCACACACCTTCTACATTAATCAAACCGCAACCCTTGGAAACAAAGTAACATTAATGGTAATAAAGTTCAACGGAGCCATGGACCTCAGCTCATCAGAGCGTTTTAAATAAAAATTTCTTGGCATGTTGTATCGGTCTTTACAGATCGTTGACCAAATGTAGGTGATCTAAACAAGAAAATTACACATTTCACACAATTTATTGAGTATATATTATCACTTTTGGTCAGTATTAAGGCAAAAATAATTAGAAAATACCCCACAAAAAAAAAAAAAAAATCCCAGCATTAAATTCAATGATAATTTCCTGGGATTCCTCAAAACAAAAAAAACATGGTCTCCGGTAGCAACACTAGTTCAGAGCGTCAGTTGTGCATGTCCTCAAAATTAATGCTACATATTTGTAAGATGCAATATGCACAGGAATGCCAGCAGAGAACCTGCTCCCTGTTGCCAGAATGCAGTGTCTCTGTTGAACTGAAACACTATTTATGTGTGTTATTATGGTGTGTGAGAAGACTAATACTACAGAGCAAATCATCAGTATTATGATGTGCTATGTGAATCCATGGTTCAAAAGTAAGTACATTTCTGGACTAAGAGGTATTTATGTATGTAATGGTACATTAGTAATTGTCTTTACAGAGACTCAGAAATCAGCAGCTCTGTCGGAGGTTTGAAGGCCCGGCTGAAAGACTATGACACTGGTGCAGAATCTGGAGATGACCTGGAGGAAGAGGATTTCAGCACGTGAGTGTGAAGGATCTGAGAGCCAGTAATAGTCATGAATATGAGAAAGATATTTAGCTATGAAGTGCAATGGCTCTCAAAAGGGCTGACAAATCATCAAAATATAAATGATGTTTTTAAATGAGTAGAAATTGAGTGATCTTTAAAAACTGTTTTCTTTCATTATTTTTTTTCTTGTATTAAAGCTTATTTCTGTGATAAGCCAGTGATGGGACATCCTCAAATATTTGTATATTTGTTCAATGCCTCTGCTTATCCAAAAAAGATAACACCCATAGCAAAAACTAGAGGATCAGAAGTGAACAGAACTGATAGCAACAGAAAGAAGTAAAGGGCAAGAGAGTCAAGAGACTGAGCTTCTCCTGCTTCGAGTTCAGTCCTGAATGTTCACTTGTTATTGTAAAAGTGCTCTGATAACATTATTTGGCCTCCACATTGTTATGGGGTTTGAAGCGGCCACAAACAACTATGATACTGTCAAATAGGTCATAAGTTTGGAAAGATTGGACTGCTTTAGTTACAATACAGTCTCTGACTGGGATGTGTTTTTGTTTACCCCCATGAATCTGCAGGCTGTTTCCTTCTATTATGGACGAGCAAGAACGCCTGAGCTACAAACGGGAGTTTGACCAGGATCACCAGGAGTACAAGAATCTTCAGGCTCAGCTGGACAGCATAAACCAAGACCTGGCCGACCTAGACAGGAAGCTAAGCCGACACCCTACAGGCAGTCCACAGTTCCTGGTGAGTGTGATTGAGAAAGTTATCATATCATGAAAATATAGACACCAAAATGATTAATGTGTCCCTGGTAGTCAGAGTTGAACTACTGACAGAAAGTTTGCTCTTTTGGCTAATTATTTGAGGGCACGGGAGTATTACATTTAATTAATTTAGTCTGCCTCTATTTTTTCAATTATTTATTAATTTGTATATTTTATTTAGTCTTCTATAGTTTATATTCACACACTTTAGATTGTGGGGCTTAGAAATTTGGACAAAGAAAAGGCTCTGAAACTTTGAGGTTGTGATTTCTACTTGGTGATCACTTCAGGTCCATTAACCACTATCTCTCTAACCTCAGAATGGCATGAATGAATACACCAGACTGAAGAATCTCAAGAAGGTATGATATATCATGCAGTAAAAGTCCTGTGAAAATAGACAGTGGTGTGATTTTTTTTCTGTTCTGTGAAGTCCCCAGACTACCAAATAAAGAAGAAGAGGTGTAAATATCTCAGGTCCAAGCTGTCACACATCAAGAGCAGGATCAGTGAATACGACCATCGACCTTGAAACTTCAGCTCATCATATATTTTCCACCACTCCATGTTTGAGTTGCCTTGCTGCCATCATCTTGCATCTGTATCCAGCAGGAATATGCTTTGATAATTTTTTAACCTCTGTAAGTTTTGGAAAGAACACTTTTAAAGGACAATGATTAATTTTTAAGTAGAAAATGTGAATCAAATATTTTTGTGTCAGTACTGGTGAGGCAGTTGTTATGCTTCTTTTGTAGCTTTTGTTTTTTTTTTTTTTCAAATCATATTTGACAGTGAAGGAAGTGCTCAGGTGTGAATTTGTTTTAAGTGATGTAGTCAATGACCACCCATTGCAAATAAGATCATTTTTAGCCTTTAGAAACAACTGAAGTTATTCTGTAGGAAGCTTTACTGCACTTATTTATACTTTCCTGTGAATGGTGCAGTGTTTCTGCCATGGAGGTTTTAATGTGTGATTAGATATACCTGTAACTGATTAATGATGGGTTCAGGTTTGCCTTTAATAATGTATTTTGCTGTCATGAATATATTTCTCATTTCTCTCTTATTAAAAAAAACCAATAAACTTTGTGTCCCCAACTATTTCTGTTACTTTGTTAGTACATTTTTTAAATGGAAATTTTGCTTGTTGGTCTGTTTTTCTGAACTGACCTGATACAGAATGTATCAGTGTCTACTAATTATTATGTACTGATTTTGGTATACAATCACAAAGTTATAGCTGTAGAAAGATGGGGTCAAATTTCAATAAAAGAGAATATTTGTTATGAATGAGCTAATTGCATAACTTTGTTTGAAAACATTGTTTCCACTAATAAGTCTAAATTAAACACGGGGCCTATTCCAGAAAGCAGGTTTAGTGAAAACTCAGAGTAAGTTAACCCTGAGATGAGGGAAACTCATCACTGGTTTACCATTCCAGAAAGAGAAGTACCTGAAACTTTGCGTCAGTTACTATGGTAACATACTCTGTAAACCTAACCTACTTGCTGGCAGGTTTACTTGAACAGGGGCTGTCCTTTCCTTGTCAATCCAATCATGTTAAAGCAGAAATAATTCAGTTAGTTTTATGCCGGGAGGAGAATTTGTCCCCATTTAGATGAGCTCTCATTCCCTGACGAGGATTTAACTACTATACTGCTTTACATCATAGTCATTTATCCGAACAATATTCTCTGGCTGTACATTGGACATTACACAGACATGCTCTCAGATCATTTGGCTTTCTTTATTTCAACAGATACAAAAGTAACAATTAGTAGGCATGTCTATGGATATTCTCATTAATCCAGGTCATCGTTTTCTCTGGGCAACAAACTGAATCGAAGGCAACTGGACTTGTATTTGTCTAGACGTTTCGCCTCTTATCCAAGGGGCTTCATCAGTTTGCAACAGATCGGTCTGACTAGGCAAGGCAAGGCAAGGCAAGGCAAGGCAAGGCAATTTTATTGGTAAAGCCCATTTTTACAAGCAGTTCGTCTCAAAGGGCTTTACACAGCATCATGACAACATCCTCTGCCCTTAGACCCTCACATCGACTGAGGAAAAACTCCCAAGAAAAAACAGGAGAAACCTCAGGGTGAGCAACAGAGGAGGGATCCCTCACCCAGGACGGGCAGACGTGCAATAGATGTTGTATACAGACAAGAGGACAGTTTACAACACAGAGTATGGCAAACATAGAAATGGGATCAGTCGGTTAACAAAAAAAAACAAAAACTTTTTTTAAGAGGAAGAGCATATTTGTTTGCCATTTGTCCCTGCTAAGTTCTAACACAGCTCAAAATCAGGATGATTTCGTTCAGGTTATCAACTTTTTGTATTGATATGATTGTGCATCAGCTCCCATTGTAGCCCATGTAACGTTATGGAATTAATTGGAATTTCTCCTGCAAGGAGCCTTTTCTCCTTGCAGGAGAAATACGGTGTTCACTCAGCTGACGTATCAGCGTTCATGAATGATTGTGATTGGTCTGCTGCCTTGTAATCCGCCCTTTATTCATGCACGTTCACCAATTTACAACAAGACAAACCTGGGTTGAGTTACAGCGTCGTGATACTGCTTATCCGGATTGCCATTGTTGTGGATAGGTTCAGCTGGATCGGTTGGGAGTAACCCTGGGTAAGTTGAGCCCGCTTCGCGATACAGGCCTCAGGGGCCTGTACTATGAAGCAGGTTCAACATACCCAGGGTGTCTTTTGGTTATCTGGCTTCACTTACCCTATCAATTGCCATCACGCTTAGCAGTCACATGACGGTGGTTATCAACTTGTTAAGTCAACCCAGGGTTTCCCAGTCTGGGTATGAGTGTGTTCACATGAAATGGGCGGAGTTTGCTCATTTAATAAATGCCATCCAAATATCTAATGGTATTGAGTTATACTTTTCTTTTTTACCCACCAGTTATCAGTCTTTCAGCAGTTTCTCTGCTCACTCGTAGTTGAATGGCACCTTTGTCATCTCACATGACCTTATCCATTGTTGCTGGTCAAAACCAGGTTCTGCAGATTCCTTATATACCCTGCTGCATTACAGGACCTTAATACCACACACCTGCTTGAAATTGAGCAACTGATCTATTGTGTGGGAACCTTTGATTGTGACCTATGGATTGTGACCAGATTATGCCCATCACAGTGATTGCTGTTGTGTATTTTGATGATTTTGCTAATGATGTCATTATTACCGGCCTCAGACCTAGGGGGAATCTGGGTCGGCACAAGTGATACACAGGCAGTGTGCACTGTGGATCTGTGAATGACGAGGAACACACACGTTAATATGATGCGCCTTGCTCTGCTAGCAGCGATTTATTGCTGACTGCGCATGCGCGGGCAGAGACCATCATAGTTTCCTCGTTTGTTCATTCACTCACAGAAGCGCCATCTACTGACTAGGCGGTATGGTAAGATGTGGAACCACATTGAAATGTGTCAGTTAGTGTTTAAGAATAGTTCTAATAATCTTAAAGAAAAATGGGGGGGGTGTCTGTTTCAGTAAAAAACTTGAATAGAGGCAATTAATATCTGAACCCTCTACATCATTCTAGAATGTATTTCTTATGCTTTACTGCAATTGTCCAATAAATAACCAATATATTTATCAGAACTGAATATTTTTTCTTTAGCAGTTACTGTTACTGATATGTCGTCACGTAACAGGCCTCCTTGATCTTGTGAGGTTATCGTTGCCGGCGCGTGCATGACGTCAGAGCGTCAAGTAGGCATCAAGTCGGACACAAATCTAACCGGCTACCCAAATTTATTTTTTCTACCACTGGTGGCCTTCAATATGTGTTATTATGTGATTATAAAATAGAAAAACTTCTCCTTATCCTATCAAACTTTCATAAACAAATGCTGTTGGCATGGTCCTTAATCTATAAACACAACTTCTCTCCACATAGATGCTTTATTTGGAACAATCAACATATTAAATATAAAAATAAATCTCTATTTCTTAATTCATGGTTTGATAATAATATAATTTTAGTTACCCAGCTACTCAGTGATAATGGAAATTTGCTTAGTTACATTGAATTCCTTCAGACATAGGTATTCCTGCCACCCCAAAAGAATTTGCAGTTGTGATGGATGCTGCTCCTCCTGGTATCCTAACTCTATTAAAAGGTGCTGGAAAACCACTTTGTCCTCCGTTAGATTCCATATTAACATCAGTGGGGCATTTATGTTTCTCTGTTCAAACTTAAAAAAAGGAATTATCTCATCAGATCATTGTTTCAAACTGATATCACCACGATCGTCTGTTGTTCAATACTGGTCTAACTTTGTTAATGGACTAAACTGGATCCATATATGAAACCTCCCTTACAAATATTTAATTACTAATAAAGTGAGAGAAGTGTCTTACAAACTAATTCATAGACATTACCCTGCCAAACATTATTTGTCAAAATTTAAGAAAGATTTATGTGTGAAACTGTGATACATCTGTTTTGGAACTGTCACTCTACTGCCACCTTCTGGAAAGAGGTACTGCATTACATCACGTTGAAGATTGACTCAGATTTTTCTTCAGACTGGAACAATATAATTTTTGGTGTCCATTATGTCAAAAGTAACAAACAGAAAGAAATATGTATCCTAAATTTGATAATAATATTGGGGATATATCACACAAAGCTAAATTTAGTCACTCTAAGCCCTGCTTTGTGGCATTTCAAAGGGAATCGGAACAGTATATGCAAAGTATATAGTATATGTAGTATATGTGACTCGAATAACGAGAATGCTATGAAAACTTACTACTTGTGCTCTTTGTTCTCTGTGTTTATTTAATAGATAATGCCTCATAATAAGAAATACCTACAGAAAGTGATGGACCAGCCGCCATGTGATGATTTGACCTGTTGATGTGGCTTTCAACAAACAAACAAAAAACGAGGCCGATTAACAATGAAAATTCAATAATATAGGCAGGCTACTCAAATAAGACTCTTCCTCTCTGTTTCTGTCTCTTTCACTGATGGTGAGATCTGCCACCTCATCTGACCCTGTTACCCACAATCCTCATTAAAATGCCTTAAACTGCACATCAACACAGGTACGGACACGAATAGACTATATATGAATATGGAACGTTAGATAAAACGCTCTTTAGACATCACAGTTTTTGTGACAAATTATTATATATTTCTACTTATAATGATGAATTGTTTACTCTGACATGTTGCCACTGCTAAATTGGTCAAATCGAATATTTACTGGCTCCTGTCATTCATTTTCTTCTTCTTTGGTGGTAAACAAACAACCAGTGTTGGAGGTTTATTCACTGCCACCCCATGGATGGATTTTTCTTGCGCCCACTCTGCGACCCATTTCCAAAAAATATCGGTTTCTTATGCGGTTTCACTGAAACCAGTCTTCATCTGGACGGGGCCCAAGTCAGTGAGTTGATGGTGCATTCAATAATGATGTACTTCCTGTGAGGGGACTGAAGTATCCGCCATCAAACACCAGAGCACATGTTTCCTTCCGGAAGATAAATCCGTTGCACCACCGGTGTTGAAGGTAGTTATTTTTTTTTATTTCGCATCACCACACACATTAACAAACTAATAACAAATGAAGATATACGCAGAATAAGTTTCTATAAACCATCTCAGAGATATGCCTCGTTGGTGACGTCTTTTTGTTTGAAATGTGAGTCTCCCACTAATGTCCGTTAGCAGATAGTTGGCTTACTAACTGTCGCTAACTGCTGCTATCTGCAACTTCCATTCTGCACTGTAAAGTACACACACGGTAAAGCAGTGAGTTCCTAGATGTCACTCAATGACGTGTGGCATTTCGTTTGTTGTATTTTTACTCAGGGGAGAAGCCACGTATGAAGCCTTATATAATTAGCCTACAATAAAGCTGATTCTGATTCTGAATGTACACAATGTCATTAGAAACGTCAACGGATAATTCGTCATAGACAGTTGTTGTTTATTAAACTGCAGTACACTTGCACTTGCACACAGTTTTATATGCAGTGAGGATTTTAAAATAAGATTTAGTTGCCGTTACTCGGTTCTGCGTCAGAGTTATGTACTAACGTGAGTCTGGTGGTCCCAGTTCTGTGGCTGTTATCGCCTGTTGACTTTCCTGCTGGGAGACATAATGGATGAAGAACCAGAGCGAGCCAAACGCTGGGAAGGGGGTTATGAGAGGACATGGTAAGAGCCCATCTGACACCAACATGTTCATGCTCACTGATACCCCCTGTTTCATCATTCTCCTGTTTCATGTGAACATGAACTAATTCTCCTGACCTGGATATGTGTGGATTAAGACAGTGCATTGCTACTACATGATTAACTGATTGGATAACTAAGAAGGAGTGTGGGTATTTTTTAATAAGTTGCTCAGGACTGTATCTATTAACTTACAGGGAGGTGCTAAAAGAAGATGAATCTGGCTCACTCAAAGCTACGGTGGAAGAGATCCTGTTCCAGTCCAAAAGGAAAAGGTGTGTGCGTGTGTGCATGCATGGGGATTGTCTGATAAGTAAGCATGAAACACATGAGAATGACTGAAAGAATAATGAATGGCTATTCTCAAGACTAAAAATATAGTGTTAGAATTCTACTTGTTTGTTATGAACATCATGATGATGTTCATTCTCCTCTGCTCGGGTTATAACAAGCACTCCACATTATAAGTATAGCACTTGGATCAGGTAAATGCATTTTTCTCTGGGTGCAGTGCACTTTCACCTCATAGCCAGAAGGTCAGGCCAGGAGATTTTCTGTATGCTGTCTGTGTGGGTTCTCTCGGGGTTCTTTGGCTTCTTCCTACAGTCCAGAGACATGCACACTAGGTAGATTGGTGACTTTAAATTGCCTATTGGTGCAAGTGTGTGTGAGAAATTGTTTGTCTATATGTTGGCCGTGTGTTGGGCTGGTTACTTGCAGGGTGCCCAGTATTAGTTGGGAAAGCACAAGACCCCCAACACAAGATCATGCATGGATGTGTGATAATGTGATGTACATTGTATATTTGCCCTCATGCTCTACCCTCTAAGAGTAATGTGTATTGTACTGTGGTTGTGGTGGAACATTTTCTCCTTGCTGCTGTATGCAGACAGTTCTCAGTTCTCATACCCTAACCCTCTATCTCACAGGGTGATAGAGAGCCATGAACAAGTGCGGCTTGGAATGGTAAGTTTAGCCTTAGGTTTCATTATCAGTAGTTCTCTTAAATCACCAGGGTGGCCAAGGCTACACAGAATCACTTAGCCATAATGCGGTGTATAACATAATTGCATTGACAGATTACATCATCGAAGCATCGTAGGACTTTTTATGTGCCACATGACAACAGATCAGTGGAAATGACTGTTGTTGTGAACAAACCCATTATTTGTATGAAATAAAGTCCTGTGTAGAGACATTTTATTAGGAAAATAAAAACACATGGCTAGAATGTGTCATTACTAAATAGTTGAAAGTGTTTAACAGCGCCTATTCTGCAGATGCGTCACCTCTATGTGGTGATTGACTGTTCCAAAAGCATGGAAGATCAGGACTTGAAACCGAACCGCCTTACCTCAACACTTAAGGTAAAGGTCTCTATCATACTGTCCAAGAGCTGGCAAACCCTGTAATGATCTGTAAAGCACTATCTCTTTTCACCTTTACTTTGCAGCTCATGGAAGCTTTTGTTGACGAGTATTTCGACCAGAACCCCATCAGTCAGGTATGTTTTTAAGACATAATTTCTGTACATCCTTTTCTCTGAAATGTTGTTAGACCAAATGCCTTCAGCGTTTTTGAAAAAACAAGTTCATGTGAGTTTATAAATAGTTACAGATTTGTATAATGATACAATTAGTGAGGGCAGCACAATCGTAAATACACAATTAGAGCTGCTTCGCAGCAATGGTCGGGGCAGTTCTGAGCAACACGATACAGAATAGGAAGACAACAAGAATATTGGCATTATAATGTCCATTTAGCATTAGCTGAGCTGAGGGTTGAACTCATGCCGTCTGACAATTAGAACCATCCTCTAACTTATGGAGCTAATTGGGTAGACGTGATACCTGGTGTATGGTTTTCACAAATGGACTAAGCCAGCAGATCTCAAACTGCTGTGAAAAAGTTCTGTTATTGAGACAAAAATCTTAAAATACCTACAGTGGCATGCAAAAGTTTGGACACCCTTGGTCAAAATTTCTGTTAATGTGAGAGATTGTGACAGATAAGCAAGTGGAAGATGAAATTATCTCCAAAAGGCATAAAGTTAAACACAGTTTCTACAATTTTAGAAAGAATGGGAACCCCAGGAGATTTGAGCTCTCCAGTCACTTTGACCAAGGTATCAGATCAGACCTTAATTAGTCTCTTATGGACATGGCTTGTTCACAATCATTGTTAGGAAAGGCCAGGTGTCACAAATTTCAAAGCTT
>OMNW01007922.1:0-15532 GCA_900303245.1 Selene dorsalis
CTCCTCCTCTCTCACTCCCCTCGCTCCCTGGTGAGTTGGGCCATTTGCTGCACCAGATGGGCCGGGCTAACTCAATCCAGCAGTTGCAGACGGGGAGAAAAAAGTTAGATAAAGTTTCATTTATTGCTCGATTTTCCACGAGTTTTACTGTCGCGAATGCTTGAAGGAAGCTGGGTTTAAATAAACACTGAAATGAGTTGCAGCAGAACTGTTGTCTGTTGTCTGTCACCTATGGGGGGAAAAAAGCTCTAACTGTATCTTGGAGTTGTGGTTCTGTGAGTGGGTGGACGGATAAACAAGGCTCTGTCTGATCTTGAACAAACCAAACTCAGCATTTACCAACAAATACACCCAGAGCCTATAGTTAACGCTACAGCTTGTCGATTCAAAAAGTAGCCAGCAAACAATCTTCATAATTCATGCTGTGTTTATTCCCATCCAGGCTTTTTCATCTCTGCTGGAACCTTTTATTCAGCAGTGATGTGTTGTGGACAAACAGCATTTATGATGTGATTCATGTAGATTTCACCTAAACTCACCCTGTCTTTGTTGGTACATTTAAATGCTTATTTAGTTTTTTTTTAAGTAACAGTTACATTCGAAGAGACTACATAATGTCATGTGTGTAGAGTGGAAAATTCTGGTTCTTTAAGCAGCAGAACCAAAAAAGAAAACCACTTAATTGTACATAACAGTCCTGAAATCAGAACCCCTCTTCAGTTAAGTGGAGCCTATATACACTATTAAAATAACATTGTTCCATATGGAGAAACGAATGACCTCATCGCTGTGTCACTTATTAATGCTGATGCTTTTCTGTATGAGCTGGATGTCAGTGTTTGAAGTAGTAAAACACTGTTGTGTAGTTAAGGTATATATCACCATGTGTTTTACATTTAAAATTGTAATCTTTAAAAAACACTACAGGCCTTTTGTAGTGGAGTTACAAGTGTACTATGAATACAATAGAAGATGGAAATACTTAAGTAAGAGTAAAAGTACCATATGAAGCACAAAGTGACTTTTTTAGACCTAATCTACAAATCTGATCAAGAGAGAAGTACCAGCCTATGTGAGGTGAGTCACAACACTGTAAATGCTACAGAATTCATAGTCTGACATATTCACAGGTGCAGCATTATTGTGTGTGTGTGTGTTTTCTAGTCTGTACTGTTGGCTACTTCCTGATACTGCATCATATCTTATATCTGTATGATGTCATCAATGTTGTGACATACCAGTGTAAAATCAGATCAAATTTTACTTTGCCTCATTGACCTCCTGACTCACTCATACTCTGCTCACTGCTCATCCTTGTGTGGAGGTCTGTCTCACCACGTCCATTAATCACCAGCACACTGAAACCCCACACATATAAATAAAGACAGATCCTAAGAAGCTATATAACATCTTAACAGCGCCCGGACCGCTGTGGTAGAAAGCGATCAAACACAGAGACCAGTTCAAAACGCTGAGCTGCTGCTCAGCTCCACAGAGGACAGACAAAAAGAGGAGGAGGCTGAAAACACACTGAGTCACAGAGGGATTGTCAGGCCTGGTCGTTCTTTAGGGCTCGAGGTGCTGCCCCCTATTGTCCCTCTCCACGGCTGCATCATGCCTGAGTGCCCACTCTCAACACCAACCTGTGCACATGAGCGACCTCTGCGGTCCCCTGTGCCTCCGGGCCTCTGCACAGCCTCAAAAGGAGGGTGAATGCCAGTGTCAATGCTCGCTGGCCTGCTCTCCCCGTGCTACTACACTCTTACAGGCAGGAATTTTAATGAGCCGGTCGGCCTTTTCTGATCGGAATAGAGGAATGTAACTGCAAAGTAGAGACAGTAAAGCTGCAGGATCGAGAATCAAAAAGGGAACGAGCAGGGAAGGGAATAAAGACGAAGGGTGAGGGGAAGAGACATTGGTAGTTGAAGTTTGAGAGGATAATAATGATGATAATGATCGTATTACCTGATGGTTTGTTCTGCGGCCTGAGATGGTGCAGCTCATTATTTGCTCATGTATATGGGAGAACATGTTAAGATGAATACAGTGTATTATCTGAAACAAACACAAATGCTCAGTAATGAACTTTATTTTAATAGTGTGAATGTAGCTGCACATCTGTGATCAAAATTTCCATATTTACTGCAGACATTTACTTTTTTAGCATGTTAAACAGTATTTCTTCACTCTTTTTTGGATAATTCTTCATCAATATTTTAGACATTTTAAGAACAGAAAACCATCTTAATGTAGTTTAACATCTCCTCCCTGAGGCCTCTCTGTGGAGATGTAGAAACAACAAGGCAGTGAGCCAATCAGAGGAGAGGGGGCTGTGAGACTCTCTACTGATTGGTTGACAGTCTTCTGAGTGAGCCAGTAAAAATAGAGCAGATTTCAGGTAAAACACTCAAACCAAAGCCTGCAGGATGGTGGGTGGGGCTTGGCACATGGCAGGGGTGCCTGCTTTGTTGTGACATCACAAAGTTACAGAAATCCTGACAGCTGGTTTTAAGGATACATTTCTGAATACAGGCTGTGTGCAGTTCTGAGGCTAGACCTAGAGCTGTTTCATGAACAAAGAACACACAATCTACCTTAATACAAACTGTATAAACTGTAAAGGACTTTTTGGAAGATCTAATTTCCTTTAATTCTGAGGTTTGTGTGCACAGGGGTCTTTAACTACTACTACAACGTGCAAAACATTGAAACTTTGACTATTATTCATGTGTAAATAAATCTGAAGACTAAACGTTCACTATGATAACAAGTGTCAAGTGAAGTTTAATTCTATTTATTTTTCAACCTCAAATCACATTTGAGGCTAAGGGTTTTAGAATCAGCGTAACATACAGTAGCCTCTGTCCTCAGCCGCTCAAATTAGTCAGATCAACTTCACTCACATCCTCACAGAGTAGAGGTAAGTGAGGCAGGTCTCTGCAGAAGCACAGTGCAGACTTTGTCCTCTTATCAGCCCATCTCCCAACTCCTGACAGTCCATTCAACCATACTCTCTATGGCCTCTGCAGCACTGCAGTGATTTTTTAGGGCTCAGCTTTACCTGTGTGTCACACTGAAAACACCCAGGTTGTGAGTCTAGAGTGGGGAAATGAAGGGCAAAATGACAGGATGATAAACATTTTGTTTTAAAGTGATGCCTGCTTATGACACTTTATCACAGATTATTGGCTTCATTTGGATCTGTGCTGTGAGTTTTACTTCTCAGTTTGTTTTTATGTGAAAGATAGTGTATGACTGAAAAAATCTTTAAAAGATGTTGAAATAGATGTGTTTTTACCCTTTATTTATTTTTTAAAGGATCCCAACCAACAGGTGAAAATCACTCATTTTGTACTGATTTTCAAGAAAAACGCTCAGTTTCACGCAGAGACTTTACAGGAAGGTTTCTTAGAAAATGCTGCCCTCTTGTGGTCATTTGAAATATTACAGTGCATTAGAGCCCATTGATAATAATAATTCAACACTGATAGTAAAGGACCTGTCAGTCAGAGTCCTGGCAGGTGGAAATTCTGTCAGATCTGGAGGTCAATTGATTTGTTTTAAGTATGGAAATATATCTACCACAATGTAAAAATCCTGCAACAGTAATTTTACAGTATGATTATGTTTGATTATGTCTGCCTGGATACAACTGTCACATGTAATGTATAAAGCAGGATACAAATGTAATGTAAGGGTATGTTGTGCGTTCAGAAAGTTAAAATGTGAAAATGAATGACCAAATTAAGCATAATTGATCCACACCCAAACAACAAAAAATAATAATAAAATATTTTTTTTAATAAAGAAACAGAAACACGTCATATACATCACATTGATCGAATTGAATTAATATTTGTTATGAAACTAGAAACTTAGCTTGTGTCTCAGTTTCTCAGAGACAGGACTGTGCTGAGGAACACTGATGGGGAAGGTTACAAAAACATTTCAGCTTCATTGAAGGTTTCTAAAGACACATGGAGACAGTTAAAAACAAACAAACAAACAAAAAAAAGCTTCTTTTTTAACATAAGTCAGACAGGTCTGTAGTGGTTCAATGATCAGTCTGATGTTAGCTGTGATGTTATTATGAAAATAAAGGGCAAAAAAAAAAACACTCATCAGACTCTATACCCCCAGGCGAACTCAAGTCCAAGACCAGTGTTGCCAAGGTAACAAAGTAATCAGTAACAACCTCACTGAGGAGTAGCAACCACCAACAACAACAAACAGGAAAATGTGGCTTATGACGCAGATGGATGTGGTTCCTTGGTTTTTCTAGAGGATAAAGATCTAAGCCCCTTGAGCAGGACCATGATATTTCATGTCTTTGACACAAATAAAACTCTGTGTGATATGTCTAGACATTAAACTGACGTTATCTGTCAGATGATATCACCATGTAACAGTCAGTGACCTCTCACCTCTTGATGATTTTTTCTACACACAAAAAGGTTTCTGTCCCAATTTTTCTTCAGAAATATGCTTAAATCAGTGTTAAGGAATATTTCAGGACGTATACGTCCACACACAGCTTTACCTGTTTTGAAGTAGTGCACAGTGCACCCGTTTATCACCATCATAAGTCATGTCCTGAGAGTTTGTGGGAGAATGTGACAATGCATCCAACAGGCTCCAACTCACCACTCATGTCACAGCTGAGCCTGTTGATGACTCTCTGGAGTGTGTGACTGCGTGGTCCACCTCCCACTGATATCCAGCAACTGTGCACAGCCACTAGTTACGCCAAATACTGAATCTATCCTGGACCATAACCCCCCTCCAAAAAAGTGCACACCTGTTGTCCAGGATCCTTCACAGAGATATTTCAGACTGGTCCGTGGTGTTGGTCCAGTGTTTATTCTGCTCACGGGTCAGTCTGATGTTTCACAAAAATAAAACCTTATTTCCTGCAAACTTACCCCCCAGGTTATCTCAGGCTGAAGTAAACAGAGCTCAGAGGTAGATGCTGTTTCTCCACCAGCCCTTGAATCAACTCTATCACACTACAGCCTCAGAGAGTTAACCCCTTAACGCCTAGTGTATCATTTTGCATACATACTGTTTTTGAGACCTCTTTATCATCAGTGTCATACTTTTTTTGTAAAAAAAATCTTATGTATAAAACATAAAATTTCAACACATAAATTGTGAGCAATACAATTTAAAAATGCTGGATACATCAAGGATGATACGAATGAAAATTAAAAATATGCAAATTTCTATTTTCTTTTTTTCACATTATATGTCAGAAGGTCTTTTGAAGACTCCAGTTTCAAAAAATTTAAATCCTCTGTCAATGATTTGATAATCTCCTTTTGTTCTGACAATTTGTTATATATAAGCCAAAGTCTGTCTTTGACCCAGCTCATGTGAATCTCACAGTTCAATATATAATATGCCCTTTATACATGTCCTTTTTTTCCCAAAATAAAACTGAGCATTTTACAGCCAGCTCTCATTGTGGCCAACCTGAATCCCACCTGCACAAAAACCATACTGTCTAATGAGCATGTTCATGTGCCACACCTCTGGGTGGATGGGTGATCTTGACAGAGACAGAGACAATGTGAGAGAGATTTAAGACAAATAACCTCTCTGTGTGTAAAGTAAAACCATAGATGACTAATTTCAACTAATTAGAAATAGGAATAAAAACAAAACTGTTGCATTATGGAGAGGAACCCAACAGCTCCCACCATGGGCAGCATGCAATGACAGTGAAAAGGAAGAGAGAGAGAGAGAGAGAGAACAGGAACAGATGGATTTCCACCTTATGGGTTTTAGCATGATATTTGGACGGTGGGTGATCTGATTTCACTTTACAGTTACATGTATGTCATTCTGCAGTTTTCAGTTCATATTGATGGAGCACAGGTGATGAGTGTGACCACGATGATGAGAGGTGTGAGGTTTTTTTTTTTGTTGTGACAAAATTGTCCTGAGCTTGTAAGCCTCAGTTTAGGTGCCTGGCCAGACATTTGTTCAGGCTGCACTTTGGGAATCCTCATTACCAGCGTTCTCAAAGTGGCCATCACAAAGGAGCATCCGTCCGGAGGTACGAAAGCTGCAAAATAGCCCTATAAACTGAATGGAACTGTCTTAGTGGCCATTTCCTTGCCTTTGGGTGGTAAATCACAGCGTTTGTTGCAGGGGAGGTTTATGTTGTTTGTCCACAATCTGCCACCACTTCAAAGCCGTGGGAGGGGACCGAGGAGAGGGGGGAGGGAGGGTGTTGTCCCCCTTTCAGTTGACTCACGGCCAACCTCAAAGGGTCCGGTCTATAACATCCGGTCCAGGCATTTTGTTGGCTTCATTGGAAGACGTGGTCAAGATCTTGTCAGTGCTGGGATTTTGAGAGTTCTGCAGGTGGGGATAAGTCATATCTGAGTTTTAATGCCTCAGATCTAGAACTGAATCCACAATTTTCCTCTCTACAGGAAGAATAACAGGCCAGCTATAACTCTGTCTCAGACTTCCCTTCATCTTCCCCTCTGAAGACCATGAGAACGCCGCTCTGGTCAACTTGAGGCCCAGACTTGGTGACCGCAGATTGCAGCAGATACAGCGAGACGTCTGCATCCGAAAAACCTCACTGCAACAGTCACAGTTTTCTGCGTGAGCTGGCTGTATAACACAGGCCGCAAGTGCCCCTGTCTGCCTCTGACTCACTGCCCAGTCTGGCTCTCCTAGTCACGGCAGTGTGCGACAACAGAGACCATGGAAGAGCATCAGACGTCAACACACCCGGACCACTAATCACACACTAACAGTCTCTCTCAGGGGAGAGAATCAGTGAGGGAGTTCTGTGATGTCTCCAAATGATCCAGTAAAAAAAAAAAAAGTTTCCCCTGCTGTTACGGCAACAAAATCACACATTAGAGAAAGGTTTACAGCTGGAGCCAGTGGTTTATTTTATAGAAGTAATAAATGTGCTTTTACTAGGTGCACTGAGCTTGGATTCTCACTCAGATTTGTGTGCAACTGTCGGGCGTATTCCCTGCAGTGAACACTAGGAGGTGCCAGCGATCTACGTGACACCAGCGGGTCATGGCAACATTTTAAAACCATGAATTGATGTGTCTTTATGTTTCTGTGGTGTGTGTTTTGCCGTGGTATCCCTGTTATTGTTTTTCAGTAATGCTAAAAAGCATCTTGTTTTCCATCTGTGTCGGGCCAATGGCAGCGCAGGACGCAGACAATGGACCTAATGAGTGAAAACACCACATTCCATCACACAGAGGGACAAGGGGGGATGACAATGAAAAGAAGAGGCCAAGATTCAAACAGGGAATGTTTCCAGGACATACAGTTGATCTGCAACATCTCAAATGTCAAATGTTTTTCTCTATCTCAATGAAAGCTGCGTAAATCATCATGGCTGGGGTCACCTGATAGGAGACGCTGGGCTATGAAACTGTAAAAGTGTAAAGTTGTACTTTTATGAAGTGCAGTGTACACAGAAGGTTACACACTGGAATTCTACTATTTGCCAAGGTTTTCTATACTGTAGATCAGTGTGTCAGGGCCAGGGAAGATTCACAGAAACACTTTTCAGATGGAGCCCTGTCGGAAAACACTGTCAGGAAATATTTTTGAACTATAAAGAGACACCAAACGTTCACAATAAGATACAAAATGACTAAAAATGGATATAACTTGAGTACAGAATGAGTAGAAAGAATTACAAAATGACCGCATAAAATAACTAAGACAAGTGCAAAAAGACAAGGACAAAAAGAGACCTACATGCATCCTTTGTTGTCACTTGTCTCTTTTAGTCAAGTTCTATGCACCAAGTGATGCACATTTCCAAGGTTGTAAATGTGAAATTGCCAAAAATCCACAGGCATGAAGCAAACCTAAAGGCCCCTGTCAGTCGAGGCCCTCGGAGTGTGTCCAGACAAACATGCAGTCATTTGGTACACACACACACACACACACACACACACACACACACCCCAAACCAACATCCTCACAAGGACTACACCATGCTGTCATCCTGTCTTTAGTTTTTTTTTCTTAATTATTATTATAACAGTCTTTGTTAAAGGGGAACTATGCAAGTCTGGTCGCTTTTCTGCTGTTTTGCTAACCCTCCTCTCAGCCATGTGCATTTGTTTTCAATGAACTTGGCGAGAAAGCAATCAATAGAGCGGTAGATAATGTTATTTATCATGCACAATGTTACTCTCATAAACAAGAGACGGGGGCCTAGGCTCTGCAGAGTTCCTCTTTAAGCAAGATGAAATGATGACATATCAAGCAGCAGCAGATTAGGATGTCAAAGCACAGTCACTGAAGCTGAGCAGTGACCTGCCACGGGTTGTGTATCTGAGGGACCTCCCAAGTGATCTCCAGTGATGTGTGGAGCTGATATGAGAGAGGGAAACAAGGCACATCTTCACCTTCGGCCATTTCACCAACATCCGGTGAGTTCCTGGGTCATGAGTTTGGCTGTTGGTCTTCGACCGGTTTTGCCGACAGAGATGTAGGACAGCATCCTGGTTGGTCTAAATTACAACATCCTGTGGTTCTTCAACCAACCAGAACAGATCTGTTTGAAATTAACCAACCACTTTAAGATAATTAACTTATCAGTCAACTGGTCTTCAAGGCTTTCTACAAGACAGCATACACCTCCAGTGCCTCTCCTCTGGTGACACCATGCCGTGTTTTGACATTGTGGTTTACTTCACTGTCTCATAACTCAGCCGGTCTTTGACTTATGGGACAGCTTTGCTGGGCGTTTCTCATCAGGGGGCTGCTGCTGCAGAAACGTGAGATGACGGGCATGTCCTGAAGTTGTGCTCGCAGCTGCCGATGATGAGATAAAACTGTGACTGTGTGCGTCACTCTCCTGTCATGGTACTTTGAATACTATCAGCTCTCTTTCAAGCTTGCCCAAACACAGAGGGCCAGTTTGAGGAACCCCAGGAAGGGATCGGGCCAAAATATGCAGGCGAGATCTAGATACACATCGGTGGTCTCTGCCTCAGAGTAAAAAGGACAGCAAATGATGGGAAAGGAATAAACTCTCCCTCATCTCTCCATCTCTCTCCCATGTTGCCTGCTCTCAGTGTGCCTCTTTGGTTTTTCTGTTTACCCTGTGACTTAACTGCCTGTCCAGCTGACCTGAACCTTTCAGTTTCGCAAAGGACTTTTCTTGCTGAAGTAAAACAATAATAACAATAAACTGGTTTTCAATCAATTGCTCAATTGCTTATTATATCAAATGTCAGAATTTCAGAAGTGACTTCTACATTCTGTCTATTTAAAGGATCTCCATCTATGAAGGTTTTGCTATTGCTACATCAGCATTAACAGCTGTTTACTCACCAGTCTAGAAGAAATGATGTGGGTTGAGCATCAAACTTCATTCCCCTCCTCACCACAACCTCTAATGGAGTTAGCATGCTAGCTGGCTAGTTCCAGCCTATTTTGACACTTGCTGGTGGCGACTTTCGGAAAACACTGCTGTCCTTTTTCATAGAGTGAACATGTGAAAAATTTCTTATGCCCGAGATTTTGTCTTCAGATTGACTATTCAGTCCACTTCAGTCCAAAAACGTTCACTTTGAAATGATGAAATTAAAGAGAAAAACCTCATTCTGAGATCTGATGAGCTTAAACTGAAAAAGCATTCTTACATGAAAAATACTTAACGTGTACATTGCCAATACTTTTCTACTGTTTATATAATGCATATATTGATATCTTACTATGTAAACTATAATCATATCTATATAGCTGAGAATGTACAATACTGATCAATGAAATGAAAATATTAAAATGAAGTGTAAGTACTGTACAACTTTACAATACTTGAATAATTGTACTTAGTTACTTCCCACCACTGCTTTTCTTACCTGATCTGGAGTTTAGCAGTGAAACGCAGCTTCACCTTTCAGACACCTGTCCAAACGGAGCTACCTGAACACTACACAGACATGAGATCAAGGCCATTCTTTTTTGACATCCCTTCCTCCCTGTTCTCCTTATAGTCAGCCTGTGATACATTATGCAGTAACCTCCATGACTAGCCAGCCTGACGCTTTCTCTCCTTTGAAAGGCCTGGCTGGGTTTTTTCTTTTTTTTTCCTGCATGACCAGACCGTCTGAGAACCTCAGACACTGAGACAGAGGAGGATCCTTTGATTCTGTCTGCTGTATGATTTGCTTGGCATGGCTGACCCCATCTTGGTTCTCAGAGAGGCTACAGTAAAACGCAAGCATATCCTCTAGAGCAGGCGAGGGTTGATATGTGCTACATGTGAGAACTTTGAACAGTGATGGGGAGCGTAAAAAGTGGGAAACAAGTTCAGAAATTGGTTGAAGTTGAAGTTACTGTATTGTTTCTTGTCTTGCTGCAGCTTTAGTTGTTTAGCCTTGGTGATTCAGCGAAGGTGCTTTGATGTCCTTCAAAGGAGTTTGCAAGTGACCGGCGTGGGTGGCTGGTACAGCGTCTTCCTCCACAGCCTTTGTGTTACCAACAGTCTTAGTCCCATTGTAAAAACATCTTTTGCTATCTGAGGAAGAAATGAACGGGATTTGCCTCAAGTCCCAGGTGACCATGTCTGATGTCACTCAGCGCCTTATGTATCAAGTGTTTCTGTCTGTATAGACACGTTACTTAACTGATGTTGTTTGGAAACGTATACATTTGAAGTATGTAGGTGGAAAAAAACAGGTGTGATTGATGGCTGAGAGAGATCAGCCTGCAGTGACTGCAGCAGTCCCTATTGGTATCTGATACATATCCGCAAAGCAAACACAAGCCTCCTATCACATTACCTAATCCCACATATACTGTGTTGTGTGTCACTAGGTATTTTAAGGACAAAAACTGAGGACAAAAGATCTTTTATAGTCCTGAAGCAGTTTGCTTTGGAAAGCAAAGGCATATTATTCCTTTTAAAACATGAAGCCAAGGTGCAGGGACAGCTATGGATACTGAGTAAACAGGTCTCACACCATAACATGACATGTAGGCCATAGACATCACTAAGGCAGGTCCAGCCAGACTGGGGCACTGTCTGGGACTTCATGTTATTCCCTAAGTGGCTGTCTGGACTATCTTAACCCTGTTTACCTGCTCTGTGCAGTGGCAGACAGCTGTCCAGTAAGCACGCAGGAGGGATGTGGGAAGCTGACTGAACTCCTTTAAAGATCTTAACACCCTGGATTGGCAGGATTCACTTTAAGTCGCTCACCTGAGTGTTGTGTGTGTGTGTAAGTGGCTTGATGCCCACATTATCTTGGGTTTTCTTTAAGCCTTAGTGATAGTTCAGGTTATGTTTGGTGGGGTTGTGTGAGTTAGTCATACGTAGTCAGTTTATTACTACCAATATTACTACTGTTAATTTATATCAAGGCCCCACCAGTTTGAAGAGACACACTAACATCAGTTTGAGTGTACACCTAGGACCTTATGTTCTCCCTCTGCCTGCATGGGTTCTCTCTGGGTTCTCCAGCTTCCTCCCATAGTCCCCCTGAGACTGTCTAGATAAGAGTTGGATGGATGGATGGATGGATGATTATTTTGAACACCAGTGTTTTATGATAGATATGCTGGAGTTGTGCAAATCAGCTGAAGTTCAAAGAGGTCAGATATGATCTGTGTTTGTGTTCAGTTTTTATTCAGCATTCAGTGAGGTGGGGAGCTCTGGGTGATGGGTGATGCAGACTGAATGTGAGACAGAGACACTGACATTCTCTGATTCACAGAGATCTCCAGTTGTGTTTTAACTAATGGGTCCACTCATGACAGCAGCTGCCTGGGTTCACAGACGTGGCCTTAGCTCACACATCTGTACTTGTAGATTCCACCTACGTCTGATGATGTCTAATGTCCAAACCTGTATAACAATGCTTGTTCTTTTAAGCCATGTTTCTTTCTGATTCTGAGAGCACAATTTTATCATTAGAAAAACATCAATTGCAGTCAAGTCCATTGTGTGGGTCAAGATGAAGACAACTCACAGATCTAGAACATCCAAACAGTCAGCATGGATACATACCACAAGAGGCTGGTCACAACGTGTGTGTTTGACTAAAAGGTTTAATAATTTTTTTCCATAGACAATGTAAGGTGACTCACAGTCTGAGTTCTTCTCCTCTGACCTGGGTCGACATTGACGCATCATGAAGCATTAGTCCAAAGGGCTGCGTGTCAGAAAACCCACTCACTAGTCCACCTTAACAGTCTTGTTGTGTTTATACTCGCACTCTTACAAAAGCTTTTTTAGAACCATCAGCTATCCAATTATTGACATGGCGTTCGTTCTCAAAAATGATCTTTGTGAATGTGAGGATCATAAATGTTTGTCTGTCTGTTTGACAGTTTGTTTGATACTGAAATCCAAAAGCCTGTGTAAAAAATAAGACTGGAGTCTTGTTGAGGGAGCTGGTGTGATGCTAACATCCAAGTTGACCTACAAAATATGTGATCCCTGCAGCACTATATTACACACCAATGGTGGTTATGGCATTTAGGGGATGAAAATTGTAATAACTTAAAAGGAGCAGAAAATCCAGAAATCTGCCTTTGTGTAGGGATGGACCAGAGCCATTGAAGAATTCAACCTGGCACATTAGTGAATGAAGCAGAGGCCTTCTGGCTACCCAGAGAACTGCCCTGTATTACAACTACAAGTGTAATCACAGTAAGCTGACTGAATCCCATTATAGCACTACCAGAGTCTAGACGGTGTGATCTCTTGCTCTAAACTCTGTGCTCATAATGACATCAGCCAGTATTATACCATTACATTTTTTCCCACACATACAAACAGAAGCCCAGAGGCACACATACACACAGCTAACCCCCATCCTATAATCCACCTAAATCAAACCACACACAAACAGAGTGGACAGAGGATTTGCGATCTCTCTAAAAATACAGCACAATAAGATCTTGCTAAACTGTACTTTATTGTGTGCGCTTTGCATTCATTTAAAAGCTCTGTTTTGTTTTTCAACTTTCACCCTCCACCTCCTATCAGTATGCCCTCTGGTTCCTCGGCAAAGTAGATTGATTGTGCGTAATAGTCTGCTTTATGAGGCAGGACATGTTCCAGACAAACACGTGGATTAGAGAGCACAGGGACACATTGTAACTCCAGCACAGATGAAAATGTTTTTTTGTTGTTGTTTTTTTTCTGGATTTTGTCTGCGGAACTGAAGTTAAAACTGTCCCCATGAACAGAAGTTCACATGTCCCTGTGTCCTTAATGATGATGCCCATACTGCCGCTGCTGTCCTTAAATGGAGGGCATCAGCACCATGACGATGAAAAAATGTTGGACGAGTGGAAGCGATAACAACAACAGTGTCCTCAGTAAGAAGGTCAGATTTGTGATGAGAAACATCAAACCAGCTCAGAGTTCAGGCACTGTGGATATGATACAGCTGGTGGAGGGTCTGCTGTGGGCCTACGCTGTTGGTCTACACTAAATGCTATCAGTGGCTCCTTGTGGCCATGTGGTCTTGGCCCTGTCAGCTCAGGCTGGTAGAAAGGCAGGAGAGTGAGGACACCATAGCACATTTCCTAAACTCCATGTTTAGAAAAAACAAAAAGGAGCTACTACTTTACTGCTGCACTACCTGCAGGATGGATTTTAAACCTTTACCTTGAGTAGTTGGCACAAGTTTTATATCTAAGGTCACTGGTTCTGTCTGTCATTGCAACATTGAGATCTCACGTAATTCCACTGGTCAATACAGTGTAGGCTACAACCACGACAACAAAAAACAAACACAACAGGTCAGCTGAAGGTACAGTGACAAAGTTATCCATCATAAACATCAAAACAGACTTCATCTCTTCATTCAGAGATTATTTACTGAATCAGCTAGCTTTGGTCTTCACCCCCAAATAAAGTGATGGCAAATAGTTGTGTGTCGGTGTGCTATATCATATTTTAGCTTCCGGAATGATCTCAGAAATCATGACGAACTCGATCACTTCACCTCAGTTCTAGTCCCTATGGAGCATCTTTCAACTGTATGTGTAACTGTGTCTCTTTGACACTGTGACAGTTTCCTGGATGAAAAGTTACAGTGTATACAACCAGTGCAGCTGGATTAGCCCCAGTTAGCCCCAATCTTTGAACACAATAGCCTTTTGTGCATCCACAAAATGATTTATTTGATTTATTTACTTGTTTATTTGACAGGGACAGAGCATACTAATATACATTTCTTTCAATGTTAGATTTAGGCAAAAGGCTGGTTTTCATCTGTTGTCCCTGGATTGTTGCAATAGAGAGTAATCTCAGGTGGCTCTTTCCTAGATAACCTTTGGAGACCTGTTGAATATTTTCTTGAAGCAGGAAGCCCAGTACTGCCTCTGGACACACACTGTATCCCGTGACGGATTGGGCATAGGACAATGACAACTGAATGATCACTGATGTGACAAATCAAATGACAATTGAATAATGGGTAGAAAGACAGGTCAACACACAATAAAAGAAAATGGGAGAAAATGAGGGGTGGAAAAGGGTGGAGAGGAAAAAAGAAACTTAAGACTTTACTGGCTGTAGGTGATAAACGCCTGAAAAGATTAGGGTCTGTGGTTGTGTAATCTTTATGTTTCTGTTGGTTCTGGTTCTAGATGACCTGAGAATAAAGCGTGGTGTCTCATGTCAAAAATGCCAGGGCTTCTTTTTGGTGCCAGTCCATCACTGACTGTATCCCAGAAAGCCCTTTAACAAGCACCTGTGTTGTGAAACTCTTGAAAACTCTGTAACTCTGTCTTTGCAGGGAGTGACCGAGCCTGGATGCCAAATTAAAATTTAGCATCCACACCACATAATAATCTGTTCCACATGAGGCGAGTGACCAAAACCAAGATGATGAGCCCTGACATCCCTCAGTGGTCCCTCTCCACATGCACATGTTACAGAGCGGTGAAGTACCACTTGATTTGAAGAGCTAAGCAGGTCTGGAGGCCTGCCAAAGGGGAGCTCCGATTGCAGTGTTGACATTGCTCTTTCTCATCCTTCACCTGCTGTCTATTAGCTCTGAGCTGGTGATACTGGGCCAAAACAGTATTGTTTTTTCACCACAGTCATTTTTGCCCCAGGCTTGTTGCATTCTTCAGACTCTGTGACGTTTAGTTGAAAATTAGCACGAGGCTCTGTGGTATCACCGGGGTCATGGAAAAACCCACTTGTTACAACTCTGTTATATAAAGAGATTGTACATGATATAAAGATATAGTAGATACAATGTGAATATATTATACAGTCAATATGGTTATTTTATTACACAGTTATATATATATATATATATATATATACAGTATACAGTGTTGTTGTCTTTTCTACCAATCGTGTGGTAGGCCAGAAAGCCCTCTGTAGTGAGGCAGTACCCATCTTATCTCTGCTATAAGGTGATTATTTTGCTCTGTGTTCCTTTGTGTCTCTCTGTAGTATCAATGACATGTGAATTATAAAGGCATTGTTCTGTGTTTTGGTCATGATGCGACACATATTTCAGATTTCATTATACAGCAGCTCCGCAGAGGG
>OMNW01007924.1:0-22582 GCA_900303245.1 Selene dorsalis
CTGACCTGCTGCAGTAAACGTGACCTCCAAAGACTCTCATCTCATATTTACTCACAGGTAGAAAGCTCCTTATGCATGTATTAGGCGGCCACGTTGATGGTAAAATCAATAAAGATGGATTGTAGGGTCAATATTATGCTTTGCACCTGGGGACTTGTTGCCCGGCTCCCTTTCCTGAGTGTGTGTGAGAGAGTGTGTGTGTGACAGGGAGAGAGAAATGAGCAATTCATAATATGCGACCACAACATCTCTGCAAGAACTGTGGACGACCGAGTGTGTGTTTAAAAGAGAGAGAGAGAGAGAGAGAGAGAGAGAGTTTGAGGAGCAGGGCAGCAGGGCTGAAGTCATCCAGCCAGAGGCCTGAAGGACCCGGACGGCTAACATCATTAATCACGGCCCACTTGAAGATTATGACTGAAAGTACAGAATCGGTAACCATTATCGTCTCGGATGGCAGTTAAAACCTCTCCTTATTTTTCAAAACACTGTAATGGCACAGAGGACTATGCAGGAAAAAAAAAAAAAAACGTGGGATTGAGGACGAGGAGAGGGAGAGACTGGTGTCACCAGGATGGAGTTACAGACTAACGTTTCCTCTGGAGGAAATAACAAGGAGACACGGAGGTGGTCCACGTCATTATGTAGCCAGGACTGTTTAGTATCCACGAGAGGAAAATATAGACCAATAATTCATCAAAACCACATTTTATTATTATCATTATTATTTTTTAATAGCAATATGATTATTGTTGTTATTATTCATAATAATAATTGTGGGTAATAAATAGTGGGTCAGACATATTTATTACTATATCAGTCATTAGCTTCTACAGCTTTATCTGTTATTTTGACTCTAATTCCACGATATAAAAAAAAAAACGAACAATATATTATTTCTTGTAAAAAAGTAATAAATAAATCAGAAGAAGAATTCAGCGCGTTTCGTTGCCATTCATCTTCAAACCAACCGACTTTTAAAAAACATCGATGAATAAGGAAAGAGAAAGCAGTGACTGACTGTCCTCTGTTTGTCTGAGGAAAAAAAAAAAAAAAAAAAACGGTCAATATTTTCGACACATTTAACTCCGGGTGACAAGTTGTATCCATCTCCATTTACACAAAGCAACTTCGGGAAATGATCAATTTAAATCGTTTTGACCCGACAGCAGAAAGAAGCCGCTGATTTCATTTTTTAAAACATTAATTATCGATTATTATTATTATCATTTTTATTTTTTTTAAATCCGTTTCAGTGTGACAGAAACCGATGCTGTGACCTCCTGTAGACACGACCTGATGACGTCAAACACGTGTCGATGAGACGCTCAGGATGAGTAACGCCTAAAAACTGGAGGAGACTAAACAAACAGTGGATGAGTCACAGACTGTGGACACGGACGATCTGTCCACGTTATATTTGCATTGTTGTGCGTTTTATGTCCAATAACTGAAGAAGTCCACGGGCTGATGATGGTGTTGTAACAATCACACAAACCTCTTGTTAAAATATCTGTGAAATCTTTGCTGCTGTTGTTCCCACCAGGCAGCAGAGAGACAGAGAGAGAGAGAGAGAGACTCAAGGGGAGCTGTAGCTTGGTCCCTGTTAGCAGTCGGATGCTGCAGTGATGAAAAGCAATAGCTGGTGTCAAGAACTTTTTTAGCCCATCACTACAGCTGGTGGGAATAAATAGTAGCCAACTGAAGAGGAGGAGGAGGAGGGGGGGGAGGACGGTGAGGGGGAGGAAGGGGTGCGAGCTGTGACATAAGGCTATTTGGGTGTGTGACCACAGGGAACCTGGCTTTTCATATCTCCCCCCTAGACAATAAAAGCCCTGTGTGCGACTGCCTCACAAGTCCAACTTTGTTTCTCAACAAGGAGTGTAAACTGTTGTCAATATTCAGATAGCCTTCATCTGCCAATAATGACAGGCAGCTGGCTCTCTATCTTATCTGCAGGCCAGGTAGCGCCATACCTGGGGGGAATAACTGCTGCGATAAAGAGCGTCTGGGCCAATAGAAAGGCTCTTGTCTGTCTGTGAGGAGTTAATGGAGAACGCCACTGGAGACAGGAAGTCCTCAGAAAGTGAAAAGCACTTTATTGCACACCTGAATGGCCTGGCGTAGGGTTTCTCTCAAACCCAATGGGAAAACCACATTACAGGTCCTTACACTGGGTCATTACAACAGGGCAGTGGAGTTCAAGTGATCCATTGCATTTGAATGACAACATCACATCGCTCCATTCATTCCTCCCTCTTGTGTGACCTGATGATGATCCCTGCGGGACTGGGAAGTTGTCAGTGGAGCGACGTGCCGGAGTTACAGTAGCACAAGATTCGGTTCATTCAAGTTTTTCCTCAAAGTGTGCGCCTGCCTCGTCCACTCGCCCTCTCCTCACTCAGACAGCTGCAGCGACTGTTGCTTTCTTGTAGCAACAGGTTCACGGTCCCATAACCCACAGTACACTGCAACATGACATCATCAGGCCTCTAAAAATGAACAGCAACATCGATCCCTCGCAGGCTGACCTCCCATAAGTCAAACATAGACGATGTGGGACATGTGTTTGGATGGAAGTGTATATTTACCTGTCACCAGGAACTCAAGGACATGGCAGCAGCGAGGTTGCATCCAGCCCCAGAGTGGAGTGTTTTGGGGGTGAAAATGAGTTGTAAAAGTGATAAACGGCCCACATTTCTCTAGCTGAGGAGCACTGGAGCTGGCACCATGCTTTCAGCCTAACAGTTAATTGCTCAGAATAGGGAAGGCCCAACAAAATACTCATAAAGCATCACAAAAAAAAAAAAAAAAAAAAAAAAATTAAGTAGTTAATTCCAGGCAACATCTTCCTCTCTTCCCCTCCTCTGCTTCTTCCTTTTCTTGACTTCTTCGCCTCACCGGCTGCTTCCATCCCTGCCCTTCACAATTTCCCAGCACAAAAATATTATGTTGCCCGTGGCAACAATTCAATAAAATAAGTAATCACATCTGCTCCTTCAAAGATTCCCAAAATTAAGCTGAGTCTGTACATAATGGAGGAGCCATCGCAACTGTGCGTTAGGATTTGAGCCAGGATTTATTGTGATGTGATAAATGATCATAAGGCTTGTTTTGACAAATGCGAGGGTACTTTTGAAAAAGGGTGGGGGCCGGCGCTGTGTGCAGGGCCAGACCCACTGTTATCAACTGGATTAGTGGCTCTGATTATGTCCTGGATTCAAGCTTGGCTCTCAGCACCAATCAAAGCCTGTGGTCCAGGCATCCCATAATAGCTATGCTCATCTCCATGGCCACCACCACCAGCGTACAGTAGCCCCACCCCCTCCTAAGTGCACTTATTTCATAATAACAAGCTTGCGACAGCTCTCATCAGGCCATCATGCTCACAAACAGAAGACGAGGGAGAGGCTGAGCCAGGGTTTGTTTTGACTGAATCAGATTTTGTCTCCAGCCTCTCACAACTAACCTTTCCCCCCCCTCGACTACATCTACTGCTGTAGTTTTATAATCTTTTAGAATGTCAATGGTGCTTGTACGTCTGCTGTATCTTCCTCTGCTACCTCTCCTCCACCCTGCAGTTCTCAGCACCCCCGCCCATCCTCCCGCTGGCCTGTACCTGTACCCCTGGATGTTGCTGGGCCTGCTCTAGACCCTCGCTGTGAACAGGAGATGACACAGTTTCTGGGTCACTTCTGTCACAGTCCAAATGCCACTCAGGGGGGCTGACCTTTCCGGTGGCCGATGCTAGAGCGGGCGGCCTCCGTGCAGGCTGTCACCCCTGTGGTTCCAACCACAAACGCACGCTCCCTCCATTTCGTAGACAGACCTTTTTTTCCCCCTACCAAACTCCCCATGCTGCTCTGTGGTATTCGCCACCTCCTTTCTATCCGTGACAATACATGTTAAAAGAATAATGGACAAATCGAACCTGACAAGCAAAGTAGCTGCTGTAAAATATGGCTGATGTATGTTATCTTGGCTAAACTCAGGAGCGTCACCGGCCCCAAAGATGGCCACAGACACATGGTGTATCAGGTCTCCCTGGAAGGAACTCGAAATATGCCTCCTGGATTTATTTGAAGGTGTGAATTACAAAGCGAGCACCACTGTTTTTACAAATGAGAGCTTGGCTCTAAATGGAATACCTCAATTAGCAAGAACCCCAGTCAACACCTTTCCATCCTCCTTTCCATTTAGCAGTATACCGTCATCATCAGCTAAAGCAGCCGCCCACCCCTCCTCCCACCCATCTGAGCAGATTCTTGTCATAGTTTCCCTCAAACATGCCATCTGCCCTCTATCCTGTCAATCAAACATCCACTGCTTTGCCATTTTAAAATCCCCCCAGACAATTTTTCTCATGATCCATTGTTGTTTTTAAATAACAGCCTCTGATTAGCAGGCACAGCCTCCTAAAAATAAAAATGAAATCTCTTCGTAGCTGCTGCAGCTCAGTGCAAAGAGGCCGCCTTTTTCCAGTTCTGTTATTCAAGCCCACTGAAAAAAAAAAAAATCCTGTTTTAATTTCAAAACTGGCTGCTCCGACTCTTCCAGGAGAACTTTTATTTATTTCCACCCTGTGATATCTTGCTGGCTGACGGAGGCTGAGAGGATCCCTACTAAAAGCACTGAGCTGCCTGGGGCAGAAACAGGCCAGAGCTCTCTCCACATAAATAACACAGGAGCGTGGAGGAAGTCCGTTTGGTGGTCTGCTGGAGGGATAGAACCTACCCTTCAGTCTCACTCTAGTTCTGTCCTTCATTCTCATTCTCGAGGTCTCAGTGGTCTATCTAGCAGCTTGGCTGAAGAGACATAAAACAGCAGGATCTGGAAGAGATTGGGCCAAGATGTACATCTGAGTGGATAGTGGACTTCCAATAGCCTGCAGGCCCAGGCCAGACAGAGTGGAGGCTGTGAACTGCATCAAACAAATCTGACACATGGGAGTCACAGATTAAAGAATTGTAACCAATATAACAATAAGGAATAAAATGTGGAACTAAATTGTTTTGCATGTTGTTTCTCTGCAGTGTTGTCACATGAAAAATGTGAACAGCATGCTATCAATTTTTCCTCATTGACACTGACTTGATTATCAGAAATTCTCTTGTGTTATTACAAGTCATAAAACTTCTTCAATGAGAAACTACTGTGTGTTGAGTCACGTTTGTCCAGGATGCCTCTCGAGGATCAAATTTCTCCAGAAATTCGTTGTTCCTGGCCCCAGGAAGCAGCCTCTCCGAACCGACCTTATTTGGAGAGCACTCGAGTGCCCCATTGTTGTGACAGGAACAATGAATCTAAAAAGAGGTGGGAGACAAGGGCAGGGAAAACACAAAATAAAGACATCTGGCTCTTAAAAATCATCACATGGAAGCTTTTTTTTTTTTTCCTAAATTTGCACTTGCATCATGGAAAACTTGTCAGCTGACGGTGATGTCGGCCCACACCTTTGAAGTAGGTTTAAAAAAAACTGTATTTAGTTTGCATTGTGTGCAGAACCTAATTTATAGGAGCTGACCCTGGCTCCTCTTTTGTGCAACAGCCATCTTAGAAAACAATGGCAGGAAGGCTTGAAACTTGAGAGGAACTGAATCTGCTGTTTTCCATTTTTTCTGTTCTTATTCAACAGAGAATTTTCCCTCCCTGAGTAAAATAGCTCTGTTTTTGTGTCCAACAGGAGCCATAAACTGATGTCTAAGCATTCCATGGCCAGGCAATAGGGCCGAGTTTAACTGGACACATGGGGACAGTTGTTTTGTACCACATGGAGCAAGGGGGGCCTGACAGAGGAAGCCATGGCCGCCTGGCGACCCCGCTGTGACCCACTGGCCTCCTCATGGAGGGATCAAGGCCTAGATGGGAGCCGGCTGAGGGTTAGGGTTTTAAGGGTAACAAATCAAGCAACACTTTAGAGGTATTTAACCCCCACATACCATATCTCTCTAACTGAGTGGCGCATGACTGTGCAGAACAAACATAGAAAAGCTTATTTTTATTTCATACGGGGGAGTTTCTCTTTCTCTTCAGTGACAGGAGTGGGTCTGGTTTGGGAACAGTCACGCTGCAGCGAAGACGAGGAGAGATTGTCACTTCATTCATATCTTTCTGTATTTTTCAGCTGTGGTTCATCTCTCTGCAGAACAGTAGGTGAGGGCTGTCGGTCAGCTGTGTAGCCTGTGTCATTATTAGCAAACAAAAACAAACTCTCTGCTTTACCAAACTTCATTACCTCAGCAGTTAGAATGCACAATATGACTATTATTATAAAATGCATTATCAGAGATGGTGGCAGGTTCCTTACCCTTTCACTTTCTTTCCTCTTATCGGTTTTTGTGCAATAAACAAGAAGACAGGACAGGGACCCCCTATAGGCAGTGCATATCTGCCTCTAAAAGCATCACTCAACTTTATGTTCACTTCTGGTTCCCCTAGCCCGGCTGTGTTTCTTCCATTAGTATCTGCTCATAAAAGGTACCGGGGCTGTAAAGATGTGCAACAGACAACTGCTGGACGGTCACTCACCTTAACATGGAAATCAGGTGTTTCTATGTACCTGCAGGCACTTGCATAGTTTACGCTGTTGGTAAAGGTATTCATATAGGTTAAGTTACAGAAACATATAATGAATATTTAAAGTTTGTGCAGTTAAAATTCATAAGAATTAATTTTAATTGTTTTATCAAAAGTTATTTATTCATAATAAACACATTTACAAAACTGCACTTTACAACAGAAATTCTCTATTAAATTATCACAGTGTAAAATGTGGGATTGAACACAACCTGTGACCCCACAGTGAACCCAGTGAATGAAGGTGATACAGAGATAACTGATTTGTTTGTAACAATAACTGTGGCTCAACAGAACACTGTAATTTCAGGCTACTTGACTTTGCTGGTTGAAGTTAGCCAATGTTAGTTAACACTAGACTCATTCAAATTTTAATAACAGTTAGTCATTTAATGAATCTCTTAATGGACACAAAATTAATTGCAGTCAAAAACAAACAAACATTAATCATTTTGATTTGTGAAGCTTCTCATAATTGATAATTCACTTCTTTTCTTTGGACATTTTTTCAAATGTTTTGTTGGCTTACAATTAAGTCAACTTTTTAATTTGCTTAAATGTAACCTTTCAATTAACAAACACAGACTGTAAGTCTAATTTAAAATATTTTAAAAAAGAAGAGGAGAACTGCTGGCATATGGGGAGGGTTTTGGGGGCTGTGTTACAAATGTAAAAAATTATAGTTAATCAATTTATAGTTGCTGGGTTATAGTTAATTAGGACCATTCACACATTATACCTAAATCAAATCTGTTAATAATAATTATGTGATAAAATTGAGTTGTGGTGCGAACAACAACAATAACAATTCAAACCTCAACAGATTTTCTAATGTGAAGTGAAAAAGGTCAGAGTGAGGGCAGCTTTAATCAGAAATGATCCTGTTTACCCCCCTGGAGCAGGAGTGAGAGGGCACTGAGTGACGCAGGTGAGAGACAGGCGTCTACCCCGACCGCACCTCGCTTATCTGCCTGTGTAACGGAGGAGGAAGGAGTGACAAAGGCCAGGGCTTTGGGTGTGATAAGGAAGGGCCTAATGTCCTGCTTTTGGTCCCTGGCTCTCACCCTGGCTGTCCACTGCAAGAGGCCATCCAGGGGCCACGAACTGACCACAACCAGGAAGGCCTCCAAGACTGTGTTTTCACACACAGGTATGAATCTGACCCTGTGCTGTCAGATATACAGAGTGCTGCTGTGTATTTACATGCGGTGGCTTTGGGGCAATGAAAGAGAGGAAGAAAGGCAGAGACAGACAGAGAGGGAGGGTCAGGTGGAGTTCAGAGCAGATTTTTTGCCAGTCGACTCACACTGCAGGAAAACTAAATTGCTTCCGGATCTCAGTATCCACCCGTGTGTAGTTCAATGTTCCTACCCTTACCGCCTCCTTGCCTTCCTCTTTCTTTCCTTCCATTCATCCTCCCATCTCTACTCATCAGATTTCTTGTGCCACGTCTCATCTTTTCTCAGTCTTTGTCCTTATTGTGGCAGTTGGTCCTGTTGGGCGGCGTGACACAGGGTGACGATGTCTGTAGGGAAGCAGTCTTTGAGCAGGATACCTCTGTCTCTCTGGCAGTCCAACTCTCCTATGAAGCCGTACCAGTAAATCACCAGGCCTGGACCGAACCTGCAGTGCATAACAAAAGAGTATAGTTAGTGCATCACCACCATCATATCAGAGACCTCTGAGGTAGCTACCAATGAGTTATGCAGGTGCTTTTAAATTCAGATCTGCAAAATGCTTACAGCTGTTGACTTTGGATTTGGAAGGCATAACAAAAAAAAAAAAAACAGGAACTGGTTAGTGAGGAGACAAGAAAGATGGGACACCAGTGAGATTGATCTAGGAGAGACAGAGTCGCTTAGGTATTTTCCTTTGATCACCATCCAGGAAACTTGTGCTGAATCAAACAAAAAAAGCCGTCTGGGAGATTAAGATCTCTCTGACAGGGTGATACACACTCGATCACATTACAATGGCAGCGAAATAACAATAATCTGTGAAATAACAAAGCTCTGCACCAAGGCCTCGGGATCCTGTCATCGGAAGCCTTTGGCAGAGAGCAGAGCACACAGAGTTCAACACGAAGTCTGAGACTTAAACACACCGCATCTGGTGGTTAATGTTAGCCAGTCCTACAGTGTCCAGCTGTTTCATTCACATTCACTTGAGAAGCCAAACCAACTTTGCCTTAGTTGGCAAACAGTTCGGTTCTTAAGAGCTATAAATAATGACTTGCCAAGCGACCGAGGAATCAAGTTCAAGTCATGTTTTTATTTTTTTCCTTTCTTCTATCTTTTGGTTTCTCTTTCTCTCTTCATTTTGCTTCTATCATGTCTTATAAACACTGTAGCTACTGTGCACCTGAGGGTCTGCTGAAAGGTGCAGAAACAATTAAAATGGGGGAGTTCTTTACTGGGAATGTGCAATGTTACTTCACTACTCCTCCTCTTAAAGGCAATGAATCATCTTTCAGGCTATTTATTATGCCCCAAAGAGCCAACGGTGGCCCCTCTCTGCCTCATATAGATCATACCTATTCTTTGAACATTAGCTGCCATGCATAAAGACATGTCACAGTTGAACTCTGAATGGAGAGAACCTCAGCTACCACATGCAAGACCAGATTCAGGGGGCTGACAGTCCCAGACACTCTATCCTCAGACAGTTAACAATGTTGCTGGGCCCCTGGAGACACAGACAGGAAGCTGGCCAAAGGGCCACAGAGAGCAGCAGAAGTTCAGCTCCAAGGTAAAGTGCATAAAACCTTAAACATGTGATCAATCATTTCATATTAAAATAGTGGCTCAAACACCCTATGGTGTTGTTTTAATAATAATTATGGGGCTCTTTGGTCTTTTTTGTGGGTTTAATTTATGAGATTATTATAAATACCTAGATGGTTGACCTTACATCTTGGACAAGGTATTTTTTAACCACATAAATTATAAATGCAAGTGCAAGAATCAGCTGCCATGACATTGCCAGCGATATGTATGTATGTATGTATGTATGTATGTATGAATGTATGTATGTATGTATGTATGTATGAATGTATGTATGTATGTATGTGCTGTGTGTTGAGCGGGCCTTGAGGCAGTGCATGTTCTACATACAGCACTTGTATGGAGACAGACACATGCACGAAAAAAAAAATGCGACTGTACATGCACACACCCCTCCCTTCAAGAGGCCCTTACAGCGGTACATGCTTCTGCACCCCATCCCTGCATTCTGCGTTTTACAGTGTGTGATTTACGGTGCTGTATCTATGAGCAAACAGGCCAAAGCTAAGAGCCCTGGAGAAAGCCCACAGATGCACACAGCAAGTTCACCACAATGTCACACTCATAGCTCAGCCTCTCAGCACTGCACAAAGCTCAAGCCCCCCAAACTCTCATCGTTTCCACGGTCTACTGCTGCACATGGCCGCCAACTCTTAATATGGAAATGTTATGGAAACAAAACCTAAACATTTACATTAGATGACTTCAGAAAAAAGGGGTTATGCTCTTCTTTTTCATTCAGCTGCCGTGCTGGATGTGTTTCCTGTGCTGTGGATAGGGGAGGTGAGGCAGAAAATGGGAGAAACAAGAAGAGGGACTGGTTTGCTCAGAGTGAAGAGAGGCAACCTTCTGAAAAGGTTAAAACTGTACATCAATAGATAAGGCAGTGGTGCGCAATACATCATGTCCTGGGTCTGTCAGGGGAGGCCTAGCACAAATTGAAACAAGCAAAATTATAAACACAGGGGAGCCATGTCACCAAGGCCTTTCCATATCCTAAAGAAAACAAATGGACTTTGAATCCTACTCAGAATTAATACAAGTCAATACTATGGGGACCCTGAGGTAAAAATCCAAGACTGGGAATAGAAGCAATAACACAGAGGGGGGAGGGAACAGTCAGGGGCCAAGACTGATCCTGATGGCTATGGGATGAGATTCTAGAGAAAAAGTTTCAAACAGCATCCAGACACTGTAAAAAACACTGACAAACAGACAGGACACAGCATGATGCCTTAAATACTACTATACATTCTCTCTGAAGTAAGTGTGTGTGTGTAAGGCCTGAGGAAGTGAATGGAAATTTGGTTTGAATTTGTAGGCAAATTGGTGGTTTATCATGTGGGCTGGCTCATCTTAACCTGAAGTGTACTTATTACACACATCACCACTGAGTCAGAGTCAGCCATCTTCCAATAAACACCTAACTATGTAACGAGTTGGTGAAATTGTTTGTGAAATGTGGCTAATTTTAGCGAGGGGACTACTTGACGAGCCTGGGCGTGGATTGTGGCTGCCAGCCGTGCTTTCGTTAGTGTTAATGAGCGGGTGGTGGTCGCATTTAAAGCAGGTGCCAAGCAGCTCACTACCGCAGCTTAATGAGAGCAAGGCACTCAGGAACAAAAACCCTTGAATGGAGAAGAGAGAGTGTTATTAGTGTCTGCCTGCACACACACAAACACACACAGAGCGAGGCAAGCCTCACACACACCTAAGAGCGGAATGAAATCTCTGCATCTTAAATGAGAGCGGTAGTAATAAATATGAACTGCTAAAGCTGAAGCGCAGACAGTAACCTGAAGAGAATGTGGACATTTGCTTTTTCTCGGTTTCATCTCTCCCCTTCGCATTTTCTGGAAAGTCTAAGGTGGCCGGAGGTCACAGCCCACCCCTCCCAAAAAAACCATAAAGAAATTTCTACCGAACACACAGATCAAGGTTAATTTGATCTGCCACGTTTGGTGAGAAAAAGCTTTACTAAGACTGGGGCCCAGCACCTCTGCCAAAACACATTACACGACATGATGAATTATCAATAAAATCAAGATGAATTTATGCTCGACTTTAAAACACCCTCACTTGATTTTACATACCACACAGGCCCATTTTAAACAAACGCCCCAGCAATGATTTAGACAGCATAAGCCTCTACCTGTGGGTGAACTCTGTGTCTCTAAGGTCTCCCCACAAAGACCTCTTTGTTTTCAGCATCCATACATCAGGTCAGAAGGTAGGGCCACTAAAGCATTGCCAAACATTAGCTTTAGTCAGTCGTTTCTCTGCTCCCTGACATGCAGGTATGGAACCTGCTCAACTTCTTTTAAGACAAAAAGTGGCAAGAGTGTTCAGGGTGAGACGCATAGACGAATAAAAGTCCCTGTGTTTGAGTCAGAGAAGCTGTGTACATAGCAGAAGAAAGACAATGTGTGTATTAGTGACAAATGGCCTGTTCTTTCGAGGTCAGTCTCTGCTACAGGCAGCTGCCTATAGGTGTTTATTTACAGGGTCAGATAATGGTTGTGTGATTGGTTGTGTTTGTATGTGTGGAGTTTTAGAGAGGGGGCAGTAACCCAGGGCCTGCATGCCAGGTGATATGGCCCTGCAGCTGATCACTGTACAGCCAGCCTGTGTATTTTAATGGTCACGCGGTAGCTGTTTGCCCAAAGTCTGATAATGAAGACGATCCTGATAACACAAGCTTCCGTGCACTCAAATAGGACATTTAAGGGCCGACTCCGCCTGAAGGGGTGTCCTCGAGCGGGGAGGTAAATAATCCCTTGCTACAAGCTATACATCCAACTGTCCATAAATAACAGAGAAGAATGGAAGGGTTAACCTCCCACAGACGAGTTATTAACATGAGCAGAGCTAAGAATAGAACACCTTTGTTTTTTTTCCCCTCCACCTCTCTGTTTGTCTTTACGGCCAAAGAAAAGTTCAACTCTGCTCAGGTATGTAAAACACAAATACAAGGCAGCCACGGCACACAGCTGTACGTCACCCGAACCATCGCAAGCATCATAATTAAGGTGGAATAGAGGGCAATAAAAAATAAAACATCTTCTGCCAGGTGTAATTCTTGCTGACGTTTTTATGTTTCATACGGATGGGGTATGGAAATGGGACATGACGCGGATGTGGTACATCTTTGTCACCGTTGGAGGCAGGGAGTATGTTTTATGTGTATATGTATTGTATGTTAGGTATTGTGTATAGTGTTAGGTTTAACATGGAGGTATGGAGGTGTGATGTGTGAGTTTGAAGGCTGTGGGAGGTCAGGTCCAGTCAGAGCGTTGTGAGTTGTACGTTAGCGAGAGCTAATTGACGCTCACGGATGCAGGATGCCAACAGCACAACAGAGACCAGAGGATTTCAGCGCTTTATTCATAGCAGCTGTCACCTCTGTGGACGTGCCCTTAGCTCTCTGACCCGCCACAAAATAAGTCAAGTTGATCCACCTTTAGGAATACTCAGACACAGTGTATTCTGAGATATTCCACCACCATCAGCAACCAGAAGCTCGTGAAATCAAAAACTTTCAAAAAAAATGGTTTCCTTAGCAAAGTTCTAGGATTCTGCCACATTTTCAAAAATCATATGTATGACTTTTTTTTCTTTTTTAAATTATAATCAAATATTTAATGTAACAGTTTGGGAGGTGATTATTGCTACTATTAAAAAAACAAAAAAACATTAAGTTTTACAAATAAAAATATGGATCTGGTGACAAAAACCTGTATTTGAACTAAATTTCTCTTAACCCAGAAGAGTCATATAAATTCCCAATTACTATGATGCAGCATTGAGAAAAATAAAACATGTAACCTTTAGTAAGTTACATTTGATACTGATGTCTAACCTCCAATCCTGACATAGTGCAGTGGTATAGTGCGCAAAGACATAATTTTCACCACAAATGTGTTTAAGATGTCGACTGCATAAAAACAACTGTAGCATGCTATGTGTACACACTATGCACACTGAAGGGATACACAAGATGAATGTTAATTTCAAGGTAGGCCTCCTCAGAATCCATAACTTTGAGCCATTTGAAAATACCAGTAACACCAAGTTTTGCGCTCAACTTTTTCTATAATAACAAACGGTACAACTTATTTATTTTGATTATTGTATTGTTATCCTAACACCCCTCCACCACCACAATCACTACTGTATTCACTACTTTATCTCCGACTAACGAATTATCACTTTCTGACCTTTCACCTTAACCACCCTCTCACAATAACCTAAATCTTATCACCTCACACACACACTCACAATCTGTCAGACCCTATATCAATCTGCTGATTGATAGCTTGGCTAATGCATGAGTGTGTCAATGAGCAAACGAGCTCCAACTTTATTTTCTATTTTGATGGGACAATTGCGAGGGAGTCATATCTCACAGTTTGGTCCAGGTTAGGATCTACTTATATGACATCATTCCTCCAAAACGTCCATATGCCAAAGGGAGGAGCCTCAATCAGTGTTTGGGACTCATTAAGGCCCTTAACTGAGCATGTCGCCTACCACATTAGCAACACATATCTGAGGGACAAGTGTGCGTTGTGTGTGTAATGTGTGCTGGTCCCCTCTCAGATCAGCCGCGTCACGGTCCAACGCACTTTGACACGCTCTGGTCTGCTTTGGATGTGGAGCGAAAACAAACAAAGCGTGCTCTGGCTTCAGGTTTGTCTGTTTAGTGTTCAGAAGTGGGTCCAAACAGCCAAGGAGACGCTGCAGAAGACACAACAACTTTACAGCAACAGCTCTGTGGTGACAGAATATTATTATTATAATATTCTGTCAGGCTTCTGTCAGGCTGGAGTTTCAGACCAAAACTTTGTGTGTATCAGTCCTTGCTTCCAAAAAGCTTTAAATTAATACTTGATAATATCAGTGTAACAACAGAAATGCTCTGTCTCCGTGCTTTTCTCTGGCTGTGTAAGGGTTAACATTTAAATGGTCAGAGCTCACCTGATCTTTTCTCAGATATCGACTCCCCGTCCTCTATAATGACCCTCTATATCATGGAAATGGCTTGATCTCCTCAGTTATGACACACTGAGTGGGTATTCATTAACACTTGATGCTGATATTATTAAATTCTATTATGGCAATGGCCTCAAATGGTGTCTGCTCTGCAAGCACAGTACTGAAATCATGAGTGGGCAATCATGTCTTTGAGATGGGACGACTGTAAATACATTTTAAATGCACATGCTGCTCAGAATTAAGATGACCTTCATTACATCTGATATGGGAAATAAAAATAACAGAAGAGAAATGTCTCTGAGGCTTTCTCTATTTTGAGATGAAGCTTATTAGTCTCCAAAGCCAAACACTGGTCACAGTGCTAATTTGCGGATCTGTCCACAGAGTCCCTCTGGCCTTTGATGAGTCTCCATGTCTGTTAAGTTTTGCTTGGAGACAGGAAGCTCCCCGCGGTGGCAGGCGAGGAGGCTGGGGGCTGGGAGGCTGTGCAGACAAGAGAGGACCACAGCGTCAGGGGGATACATGCTCCTTTAACCTGTTATTGTGAACTCCCAGCAGCCCGGGCCGATAATTGCCACCTGTCTCTGGGGAAACGCAGTCAAAAGCAGGCATAGGGACGGCCATTTTGTGTCTGCCGCTGATCTTCGCCCCGCGTAGACCTGGTCCTAATCCTGCCCTTAACCCTGATGGCTAATGTGTTTTCAATTTAGGATGATCCCCCACTACAGCTACAGCCCTAATCAACAACAGTTTGTACTGTAACCCTATCTGCCCTCGCTAGGGCAGCGTCAGCCTGACTGGGCGCCTGCAGACCTGATGTGTCCAACAGACCAACAGTGTTATGTGTGTATATGTATGGATGATATCATGTTTGTAAGTGAGGTCACAGGATGTGTACCTGATTCATGGTCGTTTGTCTTCCACATCTGCAAAAAACAAACACACCGAATTCAACACTCAAGCAAGCAAGTTGCACATGATGCTGCTTTGACCCACATCTTCGACTGTTCGTGCTGGATCTTAGCGCTGCATTGGTTCCCCGTAAAATCCAGAAGTCAAAATCCTTCTCCCTATGTATAAAGCCCTTAATGACCAAGCTCTATCCCGTTTTAAAGACCCTGTAGTACCCTTTATTATCCCAACAGAACACTTTGTTGTCAAAAAGCAGGCTTACTTGTCGTTCCTAGACATTCCAAGGGTTGAGTGGGAGGCAGTGCTCTCAGCCATCGTCTCCTGTGGGACCACTTCACAGTTTGTGTTTAAGTTCGTGTTCGGGAAAGTGACATTTTCTCTAACGTTCCTTTTTGATAAACCCATATAGCTGATGGGGCTAGCTCAGGCAAAGGTCTGTAGTTTGCGCTTCTCCCCTCTGTTTTCATTCTACAGGTATCTTCGAAGCCACTTTATTATGACACCTGTAAGTCTGACTATTATTATCATCGTTATACGAACCAGTCCGATAGTGCGGGAGTACAGCAGGATACGGTATACAGCTGTTCCTGGTCTCTCTTTCTCCCTTTCTAACCCATTTCTCTCCTCTCAATCCAAACAATCCACCCTGAGTCTGGTTCTGTTGGAGGTTTCTTCCTGTTAAAAGGGAGTTTTCCCTCCCCACGGTTGCCATGTGCTTGCTGTAAACTGTTCGCTCTGACTCTTTCAAGGCCTTGACCTCAGTCGGTACAGTACCTTGAAATTATTTGTGTTTAAAAGTAACTTTACTACCTAAACACAAACATTTAATGATTAATGTAAATAAAAGGTCAGGGCTCTTTAAAATAAAATACCTAACAGGAAAAGTAAGAAAACATTCCTGTTCCCTGCTTTCAACAAAAACTTGATGAAGTTGCTTTAGTTAATCTTAAGTGACGTTTTTACAAAGTGACGAATGCACTTATTTTTTATGTCACACCTAATTATTCTTTATTCTGCAAAGGAATGTTTTTATGTTTGGAAAAAGCCAAATGGCTCCATCTCAGATATTAGTCTGATATCTTTCTAAACCCTGCGGCCACTTCAGTGAGTGCTGAATCAAAAGTTAGGCATGGGAAGGCAGGTGTGAATGTTTGTTGTGTAGGGCCTCCTTGCCTCTCCATCCATGAGCAGAACCCTGCCCCAAAATTAGAGTGCGGCCTCTAATGTCTCCCTGGGAGAAAAAGAGGCCTGGCTTTCGTCCAAGTCAGCACCTTTGGAAGTGCAGTCGTGTTACCACCACTAAATCAACATGTCAGCACCCGGCCCAGTGAACTTCTTCACCCAGACTCCACAGCTTACAGCTACCTCACACACCTAATGAATTGGCGTGAATGCCCATCTGTCTGCTAAAATGAAAAGGGGAAATGAGATATGAAGAGAAAAAGGAAAAAGAAGATATTTCTTTTTCAGCTGTTGCATGGAACATTTGCAGTCCACCAATATGATTATCATCACCAGACACAGACACACTGTATTAGTGCTGTAACTTGAACAAAGAACTGCTGTGACACATCGGCCTAATGCCAGGCTAACGTATCCTCACCATCAACCTTGGCCTCTGAGTCCAAAATGGAACTGTCCCAGTTTGGGGGGCGAATTTGGAGACGAACGCGGGCGAAGGGCCACAGAAAGCCGTGTGCTTACTCGGCAGTCTGTTTACATTCCTGAGGGTAATTTTAGCCCCTAGGGGGGAGCAGAGCAGGGGGGCCGACATGTCGTTGGGGCTTGTCAGTGGTCGACGGGCCAGCCGGCGCAGTGGCGGCACCTGGACATGTGGGTGGTACATAAAAACACACACACATACACACACACACACACGTAGACCTCCAGCTGAAAAACCACTGGAACTCTTCTCTGTGTTTGTGCCACTCAATTATTCATCAGGTTTAGCGTGAGGAAACTTTAAAGAAGCAGCTTACATCTCCTGCATGATATCAATGGTTACTTTGTGACTGGACTGAACAACTAAACAGAGACAGCATCTGGCCAAGAGGGTGCAGTGCTGCTAACAGGCCCACCACTGAGCACCATTAGCTTTGGACAACACAGGATATAGCCAGTGTTTTCACTGATGATCTGTGGTGCAAATCTAATTTCATTGTAGTTTTAAAAAATTTGCTAAGCAAACAAAACAATAATCCCAGCTAAGGAATCGCTGAGGGCTTCTGTGTGCGTTTTGGGATTTGCCTTTTTTATTACTCCCAGCCCAGAGTGTCCCTTCAAAGGGCAAGAAAGCAAGATGTCCATGTGTATTTGCAGTGTGAGTGCACGTGTAAGAGAGAAGGAGAGAGAGAGAGGGAGGAGAGAGAGACTCAGAGCTTATCGAAACTAATTAGGCGAGGGATCAGGATGGAAGTTAAATACTGGGCTACATGTAATGAAAGAAGCAGAGTGGGGGACATCTAGGGGTCAGGCCCACACCAAACAGTGGTCCTCAGGCAATCTGGTATTGATTTTCACTCGTTTGGGGATGAAGGTGGACGGGGGGAGGGAGCCATGGAGAGAGAGAGAGAGAGAGAGAGAGAGAGAGAGATGGGGAAAGGCAGTAGGGCCGAGTCTAAGGGTCTCGAGAGTTGTCAACTTGACAGTTTAACCCCTTTTGGAAGAGAACAAACAAACAGAGGGATCTCCTGGGCTGACAGCGTTGATCTGTCATAGCGATGACACTGCAAAGCCCCCACACAATGCCCACACAGGAGAGGAGAGTGGGGAGGAAAGGGAGGGTGGGTTGATACAGATATGCGGAGGCACATTCCCTAATACCGAGAAAATAAGACCGTGATCTGCTGAAGATCTGGCAACCCTAATCTAGGAATATGTGCCTTCAAAATAAAAGAAGGGAAAATTCAACAACTAGACTATAAAAATGCCATTAAAAATTAAAAATGATCACAGACTAAATGTTTCTACTTTTGTGCACGATGTTCTTATTACTGGTGTCCTGCGGTAAATGAATGCACACATGCAAAAGAGGGTCAGTTACATTTTGGTGTGTCCCCAAATCAAAAACTTTGTGTGTCTGTGATAAAGCAGTATGGATCACTGCCCACAACCACACACACACAGACACAGACACACAGATGTCAGCCCTCCTCTCTTGTCAGTCAAACTTTGAGGGCCGTCACCCCGAGCACCTTCCTTCTCATGTCCTTAAACACTTGAAGACCCCTTTCACTTTTCCCCTCAGACTGCCTCATCGCTTTGTCACATTGCCGAAGGGGACTCCATTAGCTTGGCCATGCACAGAGCCCCCAACTCTCACTTACACTTAACACACACACACAAAACCAGACACACACACACACTCAGAGGGAGGCTGATCCGCGCAGCTAAGGCTGTCCACATCAAATTAGAGTGGCCCCTATTGTCCCTATTACGGCCTGGGAAAGCTCCATCATGACGGATGCTACGGGGTCCCTCACTTGTCAGGAGTTGTCAGACAGATAGGGAGTCTGGATACACACAGCTGACAGGTAATCTTAATGTCTTCAATTAGCCCAATTAGGCCTGTCATAAACAATTCGAAAAGTGCTCGACCAACACAAACAGATAAACGCACGCACAAGCGCACACGGGCACACACACTCGAGGTCTGCTGGGTATTAATGAGAAGGGTAATGGGTATATCAGTGGACGGTTGACTTGTCTTTTGTTTCAAGGAGGGGTGTGTCCCCATCCCTTGCTCTCAGCTGTGCACTGCTGGCTGCTACCTGGTCAGTTCAAATTGTACCATCTCCTTTCATTAGTGCATCGCTGCCTGAGAATCTGAAAGGCCGTGACAAAATTCATTTGAGACGAGTGGGAGCAGATTGCCTGAAGCAGGTGCTATAAGGGAGATAAAACAAAAGCAGCACCTTTGTGAAGCTCTGTGTGTGTGGATGTGTGTTATCTATCTGTGTGTGTGTGTGTGAAGGGTTTTTCCTGGTCTTCACATTCTGTTCTTTTCTCTGCTATGGTAAATGGGTAATGACATAAAAGTGCTTCTGAAAAAAAAAAGAAATAAGGTAGAAAGAACAGGGACCATAGGAGTCGGCCCATCGCGCACTTGCAGCGTTTACAAAGCTGTGGTGAAATCTAAATATTGTTTCTAGCGTGACTAAATAGGCCAACACCTTTCTGTGCTGAGGATATGCGATAGCTAACATTGTTTGATTTGGTCTCTCCTTTATAATATCTTATCGCAGAGCGATGGTGACACCCACACTACATCACCAGCTTTTGTCCTCTAACCGTTTCTTTAAATTCATCTATTTGCATTGGCTATCAATTTCTTTTGCTCCAGGGACACAGGACATGTTTCAGGAACTGTGAAGCACAAGCTAATGTTTAAAACAGAGATTCCACAGTTTGCAAACACAAGAGCCGAGCAAAGTTAGCATCAATATTTGAACAAGAACTTCACATCAACACTGCCTTGATCTCATGTGCAGAGTCCCTGAAATGCCCCACATCAAGCAACAATGCTGACACTTTCAATGCAGTGCTTATACACCAAGTCTCTGGGCATTCTGGGCAATGTTGTACAAAGGCAAAAAAAAAGAACAAAATACATCAACACAGAGGAATTCAGTTAAAGCCAAGGCGATATGCTGAATGGTGAAATCCCTAGGCACTTTCTCATTCAAGGAGTCAAACTGGGACGAGAAGACAAACCAACTGCTATCAGCAAGATCTGTGATGGACCTCTAACTCTACTTCTGATCTTTACCTCAAGTGACGGCTGGAATGCCATCTGAGGAGAAAAAAAAAAAAAAGAAGGAATGAAAGAAAGAGAAAATCCGTCACTGGGAAGTTGTAATAGGAAATTGCTCTTGGCAACTATTTGTTCAAGCACCAGATTTTTTTCGTCTTTATGCCAACCCAGCGAGCCCCCATTGGAAAACAGGGCAGGTCCCCCTAATGAGTAATCTATTTCAAAGCAGTCGTGTCTGGGCATGACAGTTTACTGAGAGGCTTGAAGAACTGGTAATTACCAGTGTTACGGGGCAATTAATGCATATTACACTGCGGCACTCATGGCGGTGACTGTCAGCTCCCCAATAAAAATGAGCACTCTTCAGCTAAAGGGTGACATTAATTGGGCCCTTAATGACTATGCAGAGGAACCAAGCCAAATAGGAACAAAACAGGGGACTCGCTCTGACTCCAGCAGAGGGATGGAAATTGGACTAAAAATGAGATTAATTGCTGTTTAGAAAAAAAAGAAGGGAAAAAATGTGGCGAGGGGAAGGGGTAGAAAGAGGTTGGAATTATAGGGTGCAGAGAGCAAGGGCTGCTCATACAGATGACAATTCAATTAATTATTTCATACTGTATTTTCTATACCTTAAGGAGTGCAGACAGGCCTCAGGCCCATTTCCAGAGCTTTGTCTTGATATCTTGCTCACTGCATAAACAGCTACACGTACATTTCCCAAAGCACCCCCACACAGTGTCATGGTTCATATGCTAAACATAATGAATACATCTAAAATCTTCATTTACGTGAAAAGGAGCTTTCCCCCTTACTGCTAAGAGGGATAGAAGAATATATATATAGCTGTGATGAATGTAAAGGAGATCAAGCAGTTAGGTCTTCTATAATGTGCAATAAAGAAAAATCATCTTCAGAGGCGAATATTGAGAGTTTCTTGGGGGGACACTTTCTTATGAAGCCTAAGGCCTTAAGTATGTTTTTCCCACTTAAAACAGTCAATAAAACATTAACCAAAGCTTTAATTAAAAGTAAATTTGCCAAATTGCAGGCCTTCCACCCCCAGAAATGTTTGTTTAGAGGGAGATCAAGGATGTGGTAAAGCCAAGGGGTAATTCTGATTAATGTTGGTAAAGCTAGGCACGTACTGAACACCACCTGAATATGCAAGCCCCAAATCATAAAAATATCAGCATGCAAAACATGCGTCATTTGCATATATTTTTGATTTTGGATTTCCTTGCTATTTAAATATGCAGTTAGAAATAGTCCAGCACTGCCTCTTGCGCTGTCACGCTGCACACTCACACTGTCATTGGTCCTGATAGAACTCTTCCGCTTCAAAGGGAGCTTTGCAATGGAGAAGAGAATGAGCAAATATTTGAATTGCAAAAACACATCATCTTCCGAGGGGAGAAAATTCAAGACAACTTTATAGAGTTAAAGACACCCCCAACCCCCAGCAAGCTAACCCTCTGCAGAGCACAAAAAAAAGTCAACATATTCATAGCGTGAGCACTCTTCCTGCTAATTTACCATATCCAAATTTGTGTAATGGGATATGACACATTTTAGAGGGGATTGCGGGGAAAAAACTTTAATTTGAGGAGAGAACCATAAAATGTTTAAGCTGCCCCTGTATTTAACTGAAATCCACCACACAAATCCAGGTTCTCAGACAACCTGACATGGGTTTGATTACAGACTGAAGTGTAATTAGCTACTTAAGTTATCCTCTAGAAGGTTTTAGCGAGCAGCACCACAAACCTTGCTACCTATATATCTCAGCATTACTAAAGAGAGCCTTAGATTCTGCAGGAGCACCACATCCCTCAGGATTCGGCACAGCAGTTTACATGCATCCACTCCAGGAGAATCTCTGACAGCTCCCAACTTTTGCAGAAGTTGCTGGAAAAAAAGTGCAATAAATAATCTTCATGACAAATCAATGATATGACTCATAGCGTATTTGAAAGTATGAGCTCCCCAATTTGATGCCAGGATAAATAGAACATTTAAGCCAAAACTTACAAGTCTGGCCACGAAGGCCATGAACAACATTAACAGCAATAAATACCCATCTTCAGACATCTGAAAAAACACCCCTGCAAAGAGGGAAAACACTCATCTCCTGTGTTTATGATTGTAAATTTATTTACCACAGGCTCAGCACTACCTTGAATTTTAAATCGGGGAAAGCGTCTCAAACACATACTCAGAGACTGTCTAGGACACATGGAGAATTAAGTAAGTGGCAAAATAAACAGTGGAAAAAGAGAGCAATCGGCTACTGTTGGAAAAAAATTCAAGGCTAGATTTTTTTTTTTTTTTTAAACCACATCAAATAGTTTGTTGATTCCTTACAATAATGAGTAGACCAATTGAAGTTTTTTGCATGTCCTTAATTTTTTTGAAATGACATCTAAACATTCTTAAATACAGTACAAGTCAACCTGTAATCACACAATCACATTCTTGTCATCTCTCAGTCTCAACACACGGTTAGCATTATCCAGAGTGCCTCAATACACCGTCCACATCACACCTCCCACAAGTCCAACCCTCC
>OMNW01007924.1:22931-38045 GCA_900303245.1 Selene dorsalis
CCCCCCCCCCAGCGCTGCTGTTAAAATAGTAATTATGAGAACCAGAGAGATTTGAGATTGTATGTTTGCAAGATTAACCTGTTATAGATTGGTGGAAATGCCTTGCACATATTTTCAGTCCATGTGAGGTTTATATTTAACAAGGACACTGAAAGACCAAGGACTGACATACTCCTGATAGACTGTAAAGCACACAAACACAGTCATTCAAAAAGAATTATGAATAAGATCCTTAAATTTCAGCACTTTCAGGGCTGTGTGGAGCAGCCAAACCTTCAGTGATGCATACAGGGAGAGGTTAAAGGTCAAAGTTGAGACGGGGGCTGACAGGAAGTAGAAGCACAGACTTTATGAACATTACAGCATTGAGAACTCTGAGACCTTGCAGTAGTTTTTCACTGGACTGTGCACGTGATAAAGTGTGTGTGTGTGACACAGGGAGAGACACGGAGAGCACGGCGAGAAAGCAAGCATGCTTCCAGGCAGTCGCATCAAAATGAAGAGGGAGACCAAACATGACATCAAACGTTGCAATTAGCTGACCCCTTTCTCCAAGAGTCACAGTTTGAAAAGCCCTGCCTTTAAAACCCTGATTAAAATATGTTTGCTTTCTCATTCAAAATGACATTTGACAAGGTTAGTAATATTTCAACTAACTGCAAAAACATTCTTGTGGCCGTAATCCTTTTTTTTCCCATTACTTTGCAGGGGCGCAGGTAACCTCGGAGTGAGTTTCCCATGAACTCAGCGCTACAATTTGAAAACAAAACGGCCAGGGGAGAGAAAAAAAATGGAGGAGCAGTTCAAAGTTTCACTCGTGAGTGTTTTGTTTCACCCGGGCAGTTGAAGCTAAATGTTTTGCGATCATTATTCAAAGAATTTATCCCCTTTCTAATTCAAACCACAATGAATACTTAAAACAGAGCCAGTAGTCTTTTCTCTAACCGCGAGCTCCGTCCTTAGCGGGGACTCAAGGGGGCTGAGGACTGTCAGCAGCTCTGGGGATAGAGTTCCTCAAACTGTTAAACCCCCTCATCACCAAATTAGGCAAGGTGTAGTCTAGTCAAAGGAAAAAGTTATCTTAAAAGTAAAATAATACGCAATTTAATGGTGCATGACGGTGTATACATATAACAGTCTTTTTTTTCCAAAAGGGGGTTTTTAAGTCACAACATTGTTGTGCAACCAACGTTAAGCCCAAGTTTTACAGAACTGGATACAAAGAATCAGCAAACTCAAATAAACAAAATGTAAATGGTGTCTGACACTGTCTTTGTCAGTGTGCAGTCCTGACAAAACAAGCTGAAGATAAGCAATGAATAAGTGGAGAGGGATCAGAAATGGTCAGGCCAAAACTCTGTGCAAAGTTAATAGTTTTCACATCCATTCCAGTCGTAGGAGAAGAGAATGTGAAGTGTCGGGGTGGACAGTGAGCCAGCCCAGGCTTAGCTGCAGCTGTGCTCAAATTGAAGTGGCACTTTCTATCAGAGGCCTTTCGCCAGACAGCTCTATTCTGCCCTTTCACTCGTAACCCCCTTGACACACAGACACCCATCGCAAAAAATAAGAGTGGTCATTTAAAACACACAGCCGTCATTGAAGAGACAGATTCCGGGTTTAACACGGGGGAAGATTCATGGTGCGAACGTGCCAGCTGATGGAGATATCACTCAAAATGAGGAATACATTTCTGCGACATCTCCGTGGCGGCCGTTCAAAGAGGGGCGGCTCAAAGCCCAAAAACTCTGTGCAGAGTTTATATTTCACTTGTTCAGAAATGTATGCCTCTGTTATCTTGCATCGGTCCTAGGGAAAAGGATTGGGTATCGTCCGTTTCAACTTCCCGCCCATGATGAAACGTTACATCGACAGTGGACAGAGTTGGAATTTGGATTGTATCATTACCCCGTTAACTCCTTGAGCCCTTGTCACAAAGGTTTGGTTTATGGAGCTCATTTAAAACACATAACGGAGCAAAAAAAACAAAAAAAACATATTAGCATTATTAACACAAGAGAGTGGAAAGAATATATTAACAGTCATATTGGGTGCACATTTATTCTAAGAAGTTTTAATTGGGTGCAGTGACCAAAAGCATTCTCTCTGAACATTTATGGACCTGACAGAGCTTGTGGAGACAAATCTGTTGAACTGATAGATCTTGTACATTAACTCCCAGAATTGATGAGCAAAATCAGAAGGTCAGCACTTGGACACAGGCTCCTCATGTGTCTTTGATTACACACTCCCACTAAGGGATAGGCAGGCAGAGATGTTTAAGCTATCAGGCAATCAGACCGCCGAGAGACGTGAAACTCAAACCAGAGACGGGAGAGGGAGAGGGCTGCCTGGGAACAAAGATGGGGGAAGAGGGTCCTGATGAAGCTCTTTAACAAATGCCAGGCCGGTGAGGAAAGACTCAGATGTGCTTGTATCTCTTTCAGCATTTCTGGCAACAAAGCACTGAAGTGAATTAATAGTGAAATATAAAGCAAAGTTCACAAAAACAAATACCTTTTCATCTGGTGTTTGAATTCAGTTACTTATGGAACATCAATCAAAATGACTGCCATGAGGTACAATCAGATAGGTCTTACATACCGAAACAAACACTTCAAACCATATATCAACATTATTTTGGGAGATGGATGAGGTCATATGGTGAATGAAAAATGTAAAAATAATGTTGGAACTAAAATTGATAGGTACAAATTCAAAACAGCATGGCTGCCTCTGACGTCATTATTGTGGAACATACGCAGAAACTGATCAGTGTTTTGGTGATGCGTATTTTTACAGGTTTCATTACAGTAATTTTGTTATTCTGTAAAATCACATCTTTCATTTCTGCGTTGTTAAAATAAACCTGAGGAAGCAGACAAAGCAGAAACTATTTCCTGCTTTGTTGTAGGTATAAATCACCAGAAGCTTTTTATCAGGATCTTTTTGCAGAGGTCAAACTAAATAAGGAAAAACTACAAGGACCACAAACTCAAGTGTATGCATATGTGTGTGTGTCCATCTTTGGTTTGAGATTACATTTCTGGTTGGTTGTTGTTGACTAAGGAGACTGAGACAAGATGCAAATGTGCAGAAAACTAAAAGAAGAAGATGAAACGGAGGAAAAGAAGCATGGGTGGTATAAAAAAACAAGGTTATGTGAGGGACAGTGGGCCTATAAAAAGAAGCCTACTGTCTAGGTTATCTATAAGGAACCACTTATCACAAGCGACCAGCTCCACACAGTGACTGATGGGCCTCCACAGACCATGAGTACTAGCACATTATCTGGTGCACACAGAGCTGCTCTTTAAACACAAAGGCAGAAATATGAAGCATTGTTTTCTTGGCTGTCATTGGGTAAAAATATTCTATTTATTTTTGGTCTGAGCAAAAAAAAAGAGTGTGGATGCAGACCAACATATAAATTAAAGCTAAGATAAATTGGCTACCGTAAACCATTAATTTGTAGCATGTAAAAGACCACTGACTTAAACCAAAGTAGCTCTTAAAAGGTTCAATTAAGTCTTGTGGTATACAATTAAAAATGAGCACCAGTAGCATATGTTATACAAGGAGCAATGACTGCAGTGAAACAGGTCATCCTGACAAAATCAATAAAAAAAGAGAAGAAAAAATTCAAAGGAAATCTTAATCCTCCAAAAAAAGCTGTTAAACACTTGCCATGTCATGAAGTTGCACGTCCAGAACTAAAATATGCATTCCTCTCCTATCCATGTGGCAAATGGAGAAATAAAAGCCCCCTTTCTCTAAATCCAGTGTCCTTCCTTACAACACAATGTCACACCATACTGAATGATAGAAAAACAAAAGACCAAATTGTTCCCATTCATTTTTTTTTACAACTAAAGAATGTGTTATTTTTCAGGGCTGTTCTTGGTCCTATTCATTTCCTGTGACAGGTCACTGGACTCATGGTCCAGTGCTCTCCTTAGGCCTTGGGAGGACACTGGAGGATGCGTCTGATGGCTCCTGGTCTCCTTCATCCCTTTCTACAGAGAGGTTAAGACGCAATTAAGCCCTTGAGTTGGGCAGCATTAAGGTTGTTTGGAAGCAGCTGTGGAGGTGCATGAAATCAAATACTTAAAGGCTTCATGAACCAAAGGCCCTTGAAAGCAATAAATATTTGTTGTGTAGCTTTACGGGTAAGTGTGTATGTGGGGAGAATATGTTTATGAAAAATCCTTTTAAATTACTTTTAGCCTTTGTGATAGATTCACAGAAAATATTCAGAATAATACAAGAGCACAAACTCTGTATGACAACAGACATCCCTAAAATTCTCCCCATTATTGCTCTGTAACTTTCTGCAGATGTCCTGCTATTGAGGCACACACAGGACTTTGAGACATAGCAAGCATCATGTATTGTGAAGACAATCTATTTGTCTGGGCTATCTCTCTGTCTCTGTGTGAAGAAAATATTGCTTCGAGTTTACACACTGAGTGTAATGCTGACCTGAACGTCCTTTGGGGGTCAGGCAGCTATCGGAATTCTCCTGTTAGATTGAGTTTTACAAAAAGCCTTTCTAATCCTTGCCCACTACTTTCTGTGTGTTTGACAAATGCTCTTGACTTTCTGCTGGAATGAAACCCACAAGGTCACTGTGGAGGGAAAAAAGGAGGAGAAGGGGGAGGAAGGCAGCTAGACTCAGAAAATGAGGGAGGAAAAAAAAAGTGTGTATCTGAGTCTGATGACATACATCGTGAAAGCTGACAAAAAAATGTACATTCATCTTGAAAAAAGTTCCATAGCAAAAGAGGAATTCATAGAGTAGACATGCTTGCAGCCCATTTTACTTGAGGCTTTCTTCTCCATCTCACAGTGTCACAGGCAAGCAGAAAGACAGGAGGAGGGATATATATTGCTGGGGTGCCGCTTTCTGTCCCGCTCCTCGTTTATACACACAGCGGCCGTGTCAAAGCTGCTCTCACACTCAATGGTAAATGACAAATTTGGATAATGCACACATACAACCCGACTAAAATAAATAGGAGACATGGAGGCTTAACCAGAGCTAAATCCTGAGGCTGCTGGAGACCTGAGAGTGCGGATTACTCCCCAGACGCCTTAAACAATGCACCCAAATGTGCATCCTTAAAAGCATGAAATCCTTGAAGCATCAGAGCCGGCTTGTCATTTGCCATTAATATTCCAAGTTGCTTGTGCTTTGGGGGCCAGCATTGCACTTGTGTGTGCTGATGTGCCCTAAAACAAACACTTCCAAAGCCCTAAAGGAACCACCATTGTGGATAGCTATTTTTCTAGCTGTGGAATATTCTAAGAGAGGATGTCATAACAAAGGAAACAATAAAAGAGGCCACGTTCCTGCACTGCATGGGGTAACCATAACTATAAATAGGAGGAAAGCAGTGTCAGAGGTGCTTAGGCTTTACCCGGAAAACTGATATTTGTGCATTCAAAAAAAGAGGAAATTAAGCTCTAACTAAAATTTTCCATTCATTTTAGGTCCATAAAAACTCCACAACCTTCAAACCTTATAACCCGGAAAACCACCTCATCAACACCACAATAGAAAAGCCTATATGCAGTGAGAAACTGGAACTACTGTGTGAACATAAGCAGCTATTCACATATTTGTCACATCATTCATTGCATCATTGTGACTACAGTGCATAAAGTTGTTTTGTTGTTTTTTTGAAAGGCCACTAAAGCGATGGAATTCTCTTTGTTGTGCACATCTCTGACGGGGAGGTGAGGTAAAGTATGGCAGAGCACAGGTCTTGGAGGTGGCACATCGTCACCCAGAAGCGCTAGTACCTGTCCTCGGGGACAGCCCTGTAATGTCCAGCCTCATTGGATCAGCAGCAGCCACAGCCTCTGGGTGCCCTCTCTCAGGTGACATCCCCTATCTGCTCTGGCTCTATGATGGCCCTACTGCTGAGGCTTACTGTATATTACTCTAATGCTACAACTGCATTAAATGCAAGAGACCACATATAGATGCACTCTTCATACACATTTCTACATATGAACAAATGCCTATCTTTTTTTAAGCAGGCATACATCTACATAATACCTAGATATGTAAGGATCTAGCTGGAAAAACCTTTTTCTTATGAATTCAATATGAAGTGTCTCCAACACATTGTGTCGTTACACTCTACTAATTAAGCATTCCCGTTGTCACTTCTTTGGAAGGTTCAACAAAAATGATGGACATGTCCATTAAAAAAGGATGACCATGTACAATATCTTGAATCAAAAAAATTAATTTGATGTCACAGATGGATTGACGGTTCTGAGGCTATAACAGAATTACCATGCAATTTCAGCTGTAAATTCAACAGCATCCGGTCCCACACATAATTGGAAAAAGTTCACAAAGAACTCGAGATGTCTAATTGCAGCTGTGTCAACAAACATAAAACATCACATAAATCAGATTTCTGTCTATTCATTAGCCAATGTGTCAGCGAGCAGATTAGTGATGTTGTAGGAAGAGTCTGGAGAGTCGTGAGAATTACGACTTCCTCATTAATTGTAGTTTTACTTCCAATATGTGCATCAGAAAAAATTGTTTCAAGGCAAGACAAGCACTAGTCTCATTTGCGCAACACAGAGTTGAATGGAGATCAATATGTGCTCTTGGAGCCTGAGAATCTTCTCCTGGTAATTATGGGAGGACATAAATTAACCACATTTTACAAAATCACAGAAACAAAGGAGCCAGATGAAACACAATGGCTCTGTGTGCATTCAAGTCACAACAAATTTCCAAGTGGTCAAGCCAGATGATGTATAATGGCAAACACAAAAGTCTTAACCCCCATTTCAAATGAGGGAGAAATGAGGCATACTGTCCCATTATATTGCTATAAATCATTTTTTCTGGACGGCTGACAGCTTTTTATCAGATCTAACCTTTTCAAGTCTCCATTAAGAGTGCTAACATTTTCAACTCTGACACATGTACAGTTTACGAATCTCACATCTGATTTACTTTGGGTGGGGGCACGCTGGCATTCATGCTCATTTCCACAGAGGCTGTCCATTGTGCTGGGCTGGGGTGGAATGGGGGAGGGAAAATGGGGAATGGACTCTAAATCTGCTCTATGTTTTCCCTTTTAATTTGCAATACTACAGTGCTAAGGAGCTGCTGAAAAGCTCTGTTGTGGTGAACTGTATTTTTTGATTTACGCTATTGATCCCTCCATGACACAGAACTGCAGCATGGAGGGCCATTAAGGGCCACGCAGATACCTCATAATCTGACAAATTAATAATGAGTGGACTTTCTCAGAAAGGAGATGCTGTCTGGCTTTGAAAAAAGCAAATAGAGAACAAGCAGCATACAAAAGAGAAACATCATACCAAGAGGAACGCATTCAGGCAGTTTGGTCTGAGTTTTGCTTTGTGACTATGCTTTGCTGTGAAAATCAGTAGTGTTAATGTTTTGACTGATTTTTACAGGACTTTTATCTGCAAGCTGTGATACACAGTGACAGCAAGGACCAATCATTGATCAGTAGATCCATCTATTGAGCAATCTATGAAGCATTAAAACTTGACTAGTGTCTTTTGTCCCCTATTCCAAACACACAGTCCCTCATCAAGGGACTCGACAACGACAACAACACATTCGCTAGCCAAACCTGACAGGGACCACTACAGTATCATGGTCCAATTCTGGTCCAAAATCTCTATTTCTATAGATTATTTGCAACTGAATCACAGTAACTCTAGGGTACAATTATCAAAGGAGTTAGTACATAATTGCAATTATCTGGATATATTCTTGTAACTGTGGAATAAGCTCAACTAATAAGACAAATAAAAGGTAGAACTTTAGTTGCTGCTATGAGAGTTATGGGGGGAACTCTGCCAACCATAATTGATTTAAGTGCACCATAATCAAGAAGGGGCAGTTAAGGTGGTACCACACAAAGGTCCATATTTCATTACATGCTGTGTTTAACCTTACCCACTTCTCCTAAAACACACAAGAGGCTCATTATGTGTTTAATATTCACCAGCAGGTGAATAATTTTTATGCAACTCTGATAGTTGGACGAGATGGATAACTCAATTATCTGAACATCCGTCAGAGCAGAGGGCTCGCTGGCTCTGGAACGCCACCAGCTAAGATTGATGGCTGGAAGACACCAATAGCTGCTGCTTCGCCATCTCATCCAGGCACTGGGCCTGAACACGGCGTTTGATTCTGCAGAGGACCGTTTTTCTCTCTCTCTTTTTTTGTCCCTTTTCTCTTTTTTCTTGGGAGCATTGTAGGTGAAGCGTCATTACCCCTCACTCCACTGAAGAGGGGTTCATTATGGGGTTAGTGTGTTGGCAAGACTATTGTTTGGATGATGAATGCTGTTGGTGAGAGCTTTGGAGAGAAAATTAGTTATGTTTTTTTTCTCCCTTCTACAAAAACATGTCCCCATAGCTCACTCTGAAATGCTTGAGGGCAGAGCAAGAACAATTAACACAAGCAATGGGTGAAGCAGTTCAGTTAAAGCAAAGAGGGAATTCATGAAAAATAAGCAAATCACTGGAAATGTCAATCAGGGGCAATGAAGTAATTACAAACACCGCCATGCAATTCCAAGGGCAGTCAAAAAGAAAACTGAAAGGTTTGGAGTGAAGCACTGTAATCTGAGTTTGAGGAATGGACAAACACCCTAAACATCAGCCCTTCAGGGCTTGTCTCATAAACTGAAACCCACTAATGAGAAGTGAAAGTAAGATGATGTCACCCCATCACTCTCCTGTTCCCTGTTTCCCTATGAGTTTTTGTTTTTGTAACCACAAAGTGCTGACCCCGAATTCACTGCCTTCACTTTGCAAACACACACAAATACACACATGTGCACACACCCTTTTGTACATCAGACGATAATGCATTAAGTCTAACAATAAGAGAAAGATGAGGCACATTTGGAAATGTCAGCAGTAAATGTCAATTAAAAATTACAAGGGTGCTGGAAAAGGTAGGGTCTGAAGGGACTGACATCTTTTCTTTTTTGACATGACAATGTTTATCTGACTGGTCTGCTGGCTGACATGATGGGATCTACTTTGTCAGTTCCTTAATACACTTGGACAAGGCCGCCCCAGCGAATATCAATGAGAGACACCCGTGAGCAGATATGTAAGGCTCAGAGTAACCCTAACCATACGATCAAGCCCTTAGTATTCTGACATTTTGATGGACTGTAAACTCATGCCAGGAGTAGCAAAAAGAAGACCGCAGACAGATTTATGCCATTTTCTTCAGCCGAAACCAAAAAAGCACAATGACTTACACAGTGACATATTTAAGGACACATTTGATCTTTAAATACTATCTCATTAGCCATGGTCTAGAACAATCCTGGAGCTTAAACAAAGGGTTTTTTTTTTCACTCATCAACTTTTTTAGAGGTATTTAATGATGCCTAAAAGACGGTAACCATCTGACTGACCCCCTTTTTAAATTCACACCTCAGCGACTTTTAGTTCCTGACGTCAATAATGAATAATAATAATAAAAAAAAAAGACAGAGATTTTCCTTCTGGGAGCAGACCATTTCCAAATAAAACTATGTTACTCTGAGAAAATAAAACACACCATTGATTATGACCTTGACCTCATCACCTGCATTGTAACTACTCATTGATATTGCATGAGTCATTTTTGCAGAAAAATCAAACAATTGTTCCGCTTGCAGCTTCTGTGTGAAATCAGTGCATCAGTTCTCCACAGGCGAGCATAACATCTTCTGAACATGGAACCATTATTTCCCTTACTGTTTTCTTAATACACTAAATACTAATACCTCTGCCGGGATATATTACGTTTTACATTATTTGTGTAGGCAAGGGTGCACAGGACTCTCATGAGAACTCCTGGCTATGTTTCTAACCTCTCTCTCCTCTTTCTTCCAGACCTGCAGTGTTTTTGTTTCTTTGTTTTTATATACATCACACTACTACCATCCACACCTGACTTTTATTTTATTCTTGTAAGCTACTTTATTTATGTGCCTCCATTTTGTTTCCTACACTGAGCTCCTTTGCAACAACTGTAGGCTAAATTTATAAGAGAACAATTATAACAGCCTATTTTTAAATAAAAACTGGAAGCAGGTGATCTATACTGGGAAAAATCTGGTGTAGATAAATCCTGTGCTATCTTATCAGTGATAGGCAGACAATAGAGAGATTATTTTAAGTTGGGGAAGTACGCATGCAAAACCACACATGAAAATTTATTCACAGTAAACACCCTCTCTGTCTGTGTTGTGGTCTTGATAGATCCATGTGGTCCTGGTCTGGTGCTGTAACTAACAAACAAAAAGGGACAGAGAAAGAGAGTCTGGCTGTGCCCAAGATCTGGAACCTCCAGCTGGGTCACAACATGTCAGGTGGCCATAGTGGGGAGAACGGAGGCAGTTGGGGGTGCCTTTTGGACTTGGTGACTGGAACCTCACACCCTGGGAGGCAGTGAGTGTGAAGACCACATGTGATCGACCACTACTGCCCCAATACTAAACTCACTCTGGTGACTGAGTACTGATCTAAATTAATTGGATAATAGCTGATGACATGGCAGTTTTCAGTGACATTAAATAGTGAAAGTCTGACCTATTTAATTTATTCATTGGCTGGGACACTATATGACATGTGTAGCCTTTAAACTATACTAGCACATGAATTACTACATAACCTTTTAACCCAATGTAAGCCATGTTTTCACAAAGGTATGAGAAAAAAAAGTTGGTTCCCTACGTTTTCTCAAGAGATCATGAAATAGGCACGTATGTTGTTCATTTTATTCATTTCTAGCATTCAGACGCACACATCATATGTATGCCTGTACACATACTTTTGTTCCCCCAGGGTCAGACCATGAGGGCTTGTTCCTGTCTGTAGGTTCTCATGACAACAGATGCAATGGATTAATCACCCATTTCCCAGCTTTCCTTCGAAAACAATATGTGTACTCTGGAAAACAATCAAGCTCACAGGCAGGCCATTCAGGCTCTAAAGGGCTCCAGTGACAGGGGTGGATGTGGAAGTAGTCTGATGTGCACATGTAACATATGGAAGTCTGGGGTTAGTGTGGCCTATGCCAGGGAGGAAGTGGTTAGCACTGTAAGACAGATATGGGTTGCATTCATAATACTGAGAAGAGCTGATTGTGGTTTGTGGTCAAAAAGGAGAAGTTAGAAACAATACGCAGGCTGAGAAAATAGTAGTTGCAACGTTATATGGCCGATTCAGATAACACAAATTAAAGAGAATGCAAACAGAAGACTCACCTGTTCCAGTAGCTCCAGAACTGCTCATTAAGATAGGTCCGATGACTGTGGTCATCTCCGAATGAGGCTTTGCTTTCAATCCAGTGTACAATGTGTCCCTCTACAGCTTTTCATAAACAGAAACACACAGCAACACTCAGAAAACTGGTCACAGGAAAGCTACACAAGCAAGATCCAGAAGAGAAAATGATATTTTTATTGGTATTTTAATTCTCATCAGTTGCCAAAAATGAAAGATCTGGCATTAGTATGAACATACTTTGACAATTGCAAAACATTTTATGAGAAAAAAGGCATCTAGGTTTAGGAAGCAGTTATTTCATATGAAATAATGACATTTATAATACAAATACTAACCAATTGGAACCTCCAGGATGATATCAGGTGTTTTGTCGTAGCCCATAGCTCTCAGTTGGGTTTCATCTAAAGGAGATAAAAGGCAGAATTTTAACATTTGACTGCTTGAAATGAGTATTACTCTTCACTGAACAAGTTCTATTCAGTAATCAGCCATGTGTATGATCATCAATCATAGGCTTCTGACCTATCCACATTCACCAAGGTGCTGGTAACAATATCCCCTCAATGGTAGCAAAGGAGACGAAATAGTAGTAGAGGACAGCAAGCACAGTAAAACCATTAACTACATCTGCCACATATTCGCTTTCGTTGCACAAAAAAACGTAAAGCCCAGTTACAGAGCTCCTCTCCAGTTTTCAGTTTGGCAGCGCTTTATAAAATATACAGCGAGAGGACAAGGTTGGCATTATAGCCTCTGTAAGCCTGACCCCTCCCTGCAAACGCTGCAGCCATTGTCCTTGACTCCTGGCGTGCTTCGGCCATTATCCCTACAACACCTGATTTCTCCATTAAATCTCAGGCTGACCAGGTCATTCAGTTCCAAAGGCCTGCCTCTTTGTCTCCAGCCAAGCTCAACTAATGGGGCATGGAAGGGAATTGAGGAGAGATGGAGGGTGGCGGTGTCAGTGATGGTGAGGAGGTAGTATCAGCCAAGGATGGAGAAAGAGAGCCGAGTGAGGTCAGTGAGGCTGCAGGGGCCTGCAGAGGGGCATCCTGGGTGGGGTAATATGGGTGTGCAAGGTAGGATGGGGACCTCTGTTCTCTCCCACTGGGCTGTTGACATTGTCATGTGGCTCTGATCGCCTTTTTACATCACCTTTGATTAAAATTAATGGGCCATCCCTGCTGTTGGGTAGCTTATTTCCAATCCATTTATCAGATGGGGAGAGGCTGCCTCAGTGGCCCTTGTGCCCCCCGAACTCTGACAGTTTTAGAACAGTCCTCTGTATAGCCCCTGAAGAAAGGTCAGCTCTCTGGGTCCAAATAAATGATATGGTCTTAATGACAGAGGGAATGACTTTTATCCTTCATCAGTCATCTGACCTAGGGGATGGTGATGGGATGGTGATGATGGGATAAATGAGGTCTTGCTGGAACAAGACAATGTTGTTTAGAAAATATACTAAAAAAGCTCACAAAAATAAAATTGATAAAAAAAATTATTTAATTACAACCCTGTTATGAGTTTCATTACATTTCTACATATAATACTGGGTAATATTTCGGGAATCTTCTTATTGGCATCAACATATCACTTGTGTTAATATTACAATCAAGCCTATTTGACCAATTTTTGACAAAGCAGACCAAGCTGACTAACTAATGAAATATTAAGGGCTACCTCTTACATTTGTACTCTTTATATATTTGTATTAGTTTAGTGTATAAACACTAAACTAGTGTTTAGTTTGATAAAAGATCCTGGGTTCAAATCAATAGAAGATAAGATCCACTGCATCAATCACGTCCAGGTCCTCCTTCACTAAGCTCACACAAAGGCAACATTGCCACGGCAAAAGTGACTTGGAAAATGTGATGAGAAGGTCAAGAATTGGCTTACCCAGGAAGGAAAGGTTCTTCTCCTTCAGTTTGTCACAGAGTAGCACCTCGTGCTCCTGGCCAATAGCACTGAGGATAGAGTCAAGGTTTCCAGTGTACAGCACAAAAACACCAGTACTGAATTTTCTAGCAGTATAACAAGTATTCAGATTTTTAACCCAAGTAAATGTAGTTATATAGCAATATAAAGTCACAAGTGAATTGCCAGAATTCAGAATCTTACGTGAAAGTACTGAAGAATTAACAGCAGTAAAAATGCTCATTGTGGAGAATAGTCCCTTTCACAGAATTATATATCATATACATGCGTTTTTAATTTAAAACAACTGGCAAGTAAAAGTGAAAAATGTCTCTGTATCTGAAATGCATAAATATAGGATTATACACAAAATGTTGATTAAAAGTTCCTCAAACTTTGATTGGCATTTATAAAAGGTTAAAACTCCCACTGCACTGACAGATGTTTTGTTTGTTTTTTTTCCTTTGAACAAATGGCCACATCTCAGAAGCAGTTATGACCTGTGTGGATCACAATCCGCAAACTAGTAACTATAGCTTTCAGGAAAGTGTATGAGGTGACAACATAAATTCACAAATACAAGGTGATGCAAGCTTGACTGTGCTTGTGTATGCAGATATCAGATCAAGTTAAGAATCTGCCTTTCTCCTCTATTGGCTTACTATGCAAAGTAAAAGCCACTTCTCTTCATGTCAATGTATAGCGAGAGCACAGTCAGACTTCTGAGGTCGACCTTAATCCGCTTTCACAAGAAATTTCCAAAGTGCATTACGTAAATGAGGAAGACAAAACAAATGCCAATTTGGCAAAATGCATAGAGCGCTTGGACTGGCTGCCCTGCTCATTCCTCAAAGATCTTTGAAGAAAAATGCTTTTAGAATAGATGCCATTTTGCATCAGGATGCATGATGCTTGATACCACAGAAAGGGCAGGTATCATATATACACAATTTCCCTAGCCAAAGGGGCTCTACAGAAAAAATCTTGGGGTATTATACTACCCTCAGCAAACAGCAAACACTGATCACTCAAAATGTCCTGTAATTAATACACATGTCTTCTGACTTATGCATTAAGAGCTTCCCCTCTTATGTGTAGATGGAGCTCTTTGAAATAAAATAGTAGTGGGGCAGTTCCCATGACCAACCCAACCCCACTACACACCCAATTCTGGACACAGTACCATAGACGTACATGTGTATGCTCATTCAAATAAGTCTCCTCCCCCAGGAAATAGTTGGTCTGCTACCCAGCTGTTTGCCCCTAAATAGCTTGGACTCCAAATTTGCCCCAATAGTAAAGGCAATAGGGGGGTATTTGAAGCTTGGCAAAGAAAAGGAGGAGGAAAAACTGAGGAGTACAATTGCATTATGAATAAATAAAATTAAAGCGATTTGCAATCAAAATTAATAATTCAAGTCGGGGTGATGAACTCTCCATGGTGCTGAACAGCGGGACAATGATCAGCCAAATACAACCAAATACAGTAATGAACATTAAATGTCACATCATCTGGGTTAAATAAAATACCAAACAAAAGAAGAGCACATCAACCACCATGAGGCTTATGAATGCTAATTTTTTTTAGAAGATTGGGTCTGATCCACTGCATGCACATGGAGATGCATTTAGATCAGTCGATTCTCTCCTCCTCCTCTTTCCTCCATCACCTTCCAGCCCCTGTATCGGTGATAGTGGGATGGCAGGCAGAATGAAACACTTCCTCTGTGAAGCAGAACTTTTATGTCAGGTGAAGCCAGACACATCTCATCCCCTTCAATAGCTCCTCGTCAATTTCAGGCTTAAAATTTTATGGGATAGGATACTGTTTGATGCAGTCTACCAGCGGTCCATAACAGCAGTCATTTATTGTGCACTGAAAAA
>OMNW01007925.1:0-17304 GCA_900303245.1 Selene dorsalis
ACCACCACTGCAAAAATACCAAAAGAAAAACAGGTTTTTCAATTTGCAATTTTTCCAATTAATTCTGTTTCCCGGCTGGGGAGGAAGTAGAGGTTCAGACTGCACCTTTTACAATCTGAGCACAAGGTAAAGAAACGCCCCGATAAGAGCATCTCTATTTTCTATAAAAACACCTTTTTGGACCACAGGGAATTAGTTTTCTTTATCTTGCAGCTGGAGAAAGGTGTTCAGTCTTACCCCCCCTCCCTCCTACTACTCCTCCCCTTTCTACCATCCATCACCAAGCTTCAGAAACAAACCTTCATCTCAACCTCGTCTCGGCCTCTGTACGTAAGTGCAAGTGGAATGTGTTGTGACACCTGTTACCTATGGATACCAGCGTGTCCCGTTGCACTGTCACCCTCCCATCACCCATGTATGTGTAGCTTTCAGAGGGAGGTCCCCACCCTCCCTCGAGTTAATGAATGTTGTTGAAACTCACAATCAAGTTCCTGTGTTGTTGATTTTTTTTGTTGTTGTTTTCTTTGCCCCTCTTTTCCTCCCCCTCACCACTTTGTCATCTCCTGCATCACCAAAATTTCAAAGTGTAGCAAAAACAAAACAGTGGGGGGCCTGTTTTTATCCAAATCTTTGGTCACGTGGCCCTGTTAGAATTGACATTGAATGCACTTTGACGTGAGATTGTGTGGGATGTGTACTTCTGAGAGAAAATCGCCTGCATTCCATCCATTCGAATGTCATGTTTTCACACCGCTTTTTACTACCCTGCCCATATTTTTTTTTTTTTTTTTAGCCGTTTGTTCATACTGTAGCTCCCACGTTTGGGGATAGACTCCACTGTCTATATCTAGAAACGGGAGTGTGCAACTCTGGATTTCAAAACCTTTTTTTTTTCCTATTATTACACTGTATTTGTGAACATTTCAGAGCTGTTGAGTTCTTTTTAGGTGGAGATTATTTTTGGTGGTATGTTAGAAACATTCTGTCATCCGTTCATATGGCACTGTTCGCTCTGGCGGGATGCAGAGCTAAGCTGTCCCCTCACCCCCCTCCCCCCTCACAACCACCAACCCAGACACACACAGATGGTGATTTGTGTTGCTGATAGAAAGAAAAAAAAAAGTTAGTCTGAAAGGTCTGGACTAAGTGATGACTGTGTGAGACTTTGGCCAAAGGGAGGTCTGGAGCACCGACTGTTCAGAGATTAATTTTAACTTGAATCAAAAACAACACCAGGCCTCGTCAGCCTTCTATTTTTACTTGCATTAGCTATTTCCAAGGTCTTGTAAAAAGGAAGAGACTTATCCTTTTGTGTGCATTGGAGGTGCATTGCCTTACAGAGACCTCATTGTCATGAATTATGAGCCATTCGTGATTTTTAAACGTAATATCGGGCTAATGCGAGCGGGCCTGGTGCATTGTTCTGCCTGGACCCACAACTGGAGGTGTCCTCTTTCCAGCCTGGCAGCTTCAAACCCCACCCCACCCCTTCTGCTCGCCACTCCAGGCGTGGTGGTGATGGGGGTGGGGGGGTTAGAGTCCCTCAAGTGCCACATATCACCCCTCAGCTCAGACCTCCTGTCCAGCCAAAAGCGAGCCAGCATGCTGCTAGCTGACCCCCTGTGGATGCAGGTAGACTTAATGTGACACATATCATCATCCATCACCGCGGGGAGTTGGGTAAGGAAGGCAGGGACGGGGAGATGGTGTGAAAGAAGGCAGTGGCGGGGGGGACCAGGGCCGGACTTGTTTTGTCCAGGGCAGCTAAAATCCCTCCAGCCCCCCCCTTCACCCTCTGGACTTATTCAACACTCCCCACCCTGACCAGAAGCCCTCCACCCTCCCTCAGCAGTGATGGATAAAAACCAGCACACGCGCTTGGCGTGCTCAAGCTGCACTAGGGGGGCTAGTGAGAGACCAGGAAACATGGATCAAAGATGAAGAATTGAGGGTACTAGGCCATTGTTTCTGTTTTCATCTCACTGGATCGCGCTGCACTTGATTACTGAGTTTGAGTAGCAACTGTTTACATGCATATGAAAGGATGTGATGGCTGTCTTGACGTACCCCCAACTTCACTCCCAGTTCTGGGGTTGAGTAGTTTGACGGCAGGCCCGGGCCAGATGCAAGGAGGGGTGGTGGTGGTGGCTACCGGTGTCACTTGGGCCTTAGCCACCGGCCAAATCTGTCACGGCAGGCTGGTTCGCCACTCATCACCAGACCTATGGGTGTTTAAGCTCCCCTAAGCCTGAGAGGATCATGGGTAATAGAGCTATAGCCTTTGACGCACTGCATCCCCCTAACTCCCCCATCTCCCCTCCCCTCCCTTGCTCTATGCTGATACTCCCTTCAGCAATCTGTGAAAAGCAGTGGTTCCATGTTGGCCAGATGGAGAGGAGCTCGCTGGGAAGGGAGCCCAGAGCTTTGGTTTCCATGGTGGACACCAGTTTTAAAATCACACTGCTCCATTATAGCTTCTTTTTTTATGTCATGTGACAAGATGTTTTGAGATTGGTCTATATTTCGGACGCGGGATGATTGTCTCGTCTCACTTTTTCTCTAGATGTATTTTATGGTCACACTGGTAGATTTTCTCATCTTTCCACTCTGCCATCCCCATGTTCTCCTCTTTATCCTCCGTCTAAGAGGATTTTTAGTCTGGTGATCTAACCCACTTTTAACCAACATTTTTTTTTTTTTAGAGCTACAAAAAAGAAAAAAAACGTATAAAATTAAATCCAAATCCCCTTCGACACCTTCTCAACTGTACTACCACCATCCGAAATGGTTTAAGTCCTCAATAGTCCTCGGTATTGATTATTTAAATGGCATCCATTCAGTTTGTGCGCACATAGGTTACAGAAATGTCATGGAGTGCTTTGAGTAGTCAGAGGTAAAAATAGCACATAAAATGCACTAAATATGTCAAGTTGAAGTTGTGTGACATTTTTTTGAGACGCGAGGAGTCTCTCCTGGAATGTATTGCCAAACTCAGGCCTCGGACATTCAATAAATACCCTTATGGAAAAGTTGTGCATGTTAAGACATGAAACAGGAAGGGAACAGCAGTTTTGTTGTTGTTGTTGTCGTCAATATTGTCATCGATTTAGTTGAATTATTGCCACTTTCACATTTAAGGTGTTTTACATATTGTAGAATGTATTGTATCTGTACAACAAAATGGTAGAGTGCATAACATTACACATGGGAAGTGCCAATAATTGCTATCCTGAGGTGTTTTTAGATGTATTCCTTTTTTTGTACTTCATCTTTTAACATGGATAACGCTTTTCGTAAGTGAAGCCATTTGTGATGGGAGTGTTGGCAAGGACCAAAGTTGTTTTGGTAAAAAATATTAGTTTCCATGATCTGTAAGTGTAGACGTATCCTTTGTTTTTTTTTCTCTCTCTTTTTTCTTTTCAGTTTTTTTCTCCTTTTTTTTTCTATTTACGTACAAAACCAGAAAATAGACAAAAAAATCTGAGCTTACCCAAGAAGAAAAGCTGTCTATCTTGTGATCTCATGTCAGTACATCTTTATTGTGTTCAGTTTCTTTTCCTTGGGTATGTTGTGATGAACTGCTGTAAATTTGTACAGTTCATGTAAATTGATTGTGCGGAAGTTGTACAGATTTCTATATTTTGGAAGAAAAGTTTTTTTTTCTCTGTAATAAAAGATTTCCTATCTTGGCATCATATTCCCTGTTGAGCTGTGTCATTATTTGCATACTGTGAAGTTGGCAGCTTTACAGTTCCTCATAAACAATAAAGTCAGGTGTTGACTTACAGTTTGTTTTTCACCTGAGGGAGGATCTTAGAGTTTATATTGGTACATTAAGAGCTGCACAAACCTAAACCCTGATGCATGTGGTGGCCCAGATTGGAATTTGACCTCCTGGTCTTTGAGGACTGAGGGGACCATTTGTGCCCAGACGACTGGAGAGGAGATCAAGTCAGCAACTCTCCAGTCTCACTCACATTTTGGACAATAAAGTACACCCTGTGTATGAAAATATCTCAGATATTACAATTACATTATCTTTCCACACAGCTGAATTTGAAAACAAAATGGTGCCATAAATCTGTATTTAAACATGCAAAGTTAGAAATCTGCCTCGGTGGAGAACTGAGTAGCTCTGATGTTGATTGAGCTCCATATTTTGGGAGGAACTGTGGAACATTTTCAGAAATTGTTTGCTGCTTTGCCTTAAAAGGCCTGCTTGCCTGCCCTGATCAGCAAATCCAATCACTTCACATCCAAAGGCTCAGGCACATGTTGTTTTCAATCACTTGGAATCAAACTCTTGAGTGCTCCACTTTCCATCCAAACTGAGCTTCCAGTGCTTCCACCTATAAAATGATAGGATGTGACAGACGGTACTGTTAGCAAGGGTTCTACCAAAAAACTCTGGGAAAAAAAAGTGCTAACTCGGCCAGGGCACTGAAATGCACAATACCGCTGCAGCCGAACCGGCTGACTCTGCAAAACCCAAGGTTTTGGATTAAGACTGCAATCCTTTGCTGTGTTCTGAATCCCCCAGGTTGCTTAGCAGCAGGAGGAAAAAGAAAAACATTTGGCTCATTTTGACACATAGACAAAAGGAGGGAGAGTGAAGAGCTGGCTTAGCAGGAGCCGAGGGCATCGGAGGGGGGACGAGGGCACTGGGAGGGAAGGTGCCCAGGCTTGTGTTTGATTCAGGCTTTACCTCTCCAAACACGGGCTGACACGAGGCCTCAGCAGCTGGGATGTGTTGATGTTTTAGCTTTAAATGACTAGGAGGCTGTCAGCAAGGACCAAAAATGTGAGCTTTCAGTCAGACCGAGGCCCGCCGACTAAAATGCCACAGGCAGTTCTTGTGTACAAATTCTCAGAGCTGCGTACTCCTCAACTTCCCTGTTCGATCTCTGTAGAAGCAGGTCAAAGATTCCCAGGGTGTGCCTGACTAAATGGCGCAGTGTGGTTTGTTTTGTGTGAAAATATCATCCTGGAGAGGGGGGAAGCGAATGAAGAACCATCCAAAAAGCAACGCACAAAGCAACAAATGGTCCAGATTTAACAAGATTTTGCAATCCTCCTTGGACGTGGTTTTGCAGTGACTCACTTGAGCAAGATGTTTTGACACGTTTTTCATCTCTAGAAGCGGATTGCAGAGGCTGTGGTTGAGTAAAAACTTCTCACTTTGATACTACATTTGATTGCGTTGGTGATCTTGACAAAAAAAAAAAAACACACAAAATGTCCCTGAGGCCATATTATTGAAAACAACATGATGTTTTTATGTTAAAAAGAGAAAGATATGATCAGAAATATTTTCTCTCTGCACTGAATCAATCGCTGTTCACTCCTTTCAGATTCTATTGCAGCACATGTCAGGATATCATCACATTTGTCGTCTAAGAATTGCAAAGGAGTTTCAGCTTGGCACTGATGAAACAGCAGTGTAATATTTTCTGCCCTGCCCTCCCACTCACATAGCAACAGAGGTCACCTGATAGAGATGGTATGATGAGGTTGAAAGTTCCTGAAGGTGCGGCTGGTAACCATGAAAGGACAAGGAGAGTACTTGTCTGATATGGTGCAAGAATGGATCAGTCTATTTAAAGTTATTGATCATAAACTTGATTTGGATTTTTGTTTTTTTTGTTTTTTTCCCTTCTTTTTTTGGTTTTAATATTCTGTACCAAACTTCTGTCTTCAGAGTCAGTGACAACAATTATGCTCACTGGTTCTGGACCTTGTTTACAAGCAATATGTTGCTGTCTGAGAACAAAGGCATGGTGAGTGACAGTGTGAGCTTGTGTGTCTGCGAACAGGGGGGGGAGGTAGACATCTGGGACCCGCTTTATTGCCAGTGAGATGACAGGGTTGCCCTCCTGCAGAGTGTGGGCGTGTGTGTGTGTGTTTATGCTCTTCCACTTAAAGGACAAAAGCTATGCCGCAGCTGCATAAGTCACACAGCCTACTGCAAATGCGCCCCTCACTGCGAGCTTTGTGTGTCTTTAGGGTACTTCACCACTTTCTCAAAGTCAGGTGCAGGGGGTGAAGAGTGTTGCCAGGCATCGGCAACACAAAGAAAACTAGTTTTGTGAATACAGAAACACAACAACTTTTTTTTTTCACGCTTATCAAATGCTTCCACAACCAAATTTTTTACGACCTGTGTAACAGAAAACCACAGCTGTGCAGTAAGTGTTTTTCCATTGGGTTTCCGCTGTATTAGTATCCCTGTGCTCCTTGTGTGTGTGTGCGTCATTCAAAAGCCAAGGACAAGCAGATTCCCCTTTGAAACAGATCCCTGCCTTGCCCGAGTAGATCTCCAGGGTATAGAGACTATACCAGCTATCTCTCTCCTACCCCTCAGGGCACTATTCATCCTCACACTGACATCTGCTTCGCCTCCTCTGCATACGCCCTTCCCACCAGCGTCCAAGCAGGGACAATGAACGAAACAGAAGACTATTGGGGACAAAGACTTCCAGCTCGGGCCGGCCACGTCATTGACACTGGGAGGACTGACCGAGGGAGGGGTCTTTAGGGAAGAGGTTACTGTAGTGTAACGGTTAAGCAGTGGAAAGCCTTGTCCCAAATCAAACATGGAGGTGTAAAAAAGTTGCTTTTGTGCTCATGTCAAACAGTGACTTTAGTTTATTGTGTGAGGACTGGGTATATACTGCTTTTGCACAGTTTGTGTAAATACACAAGTGACTGTTTAGACATGTGAAAATGTGCGTAGTGTGTCCCCTCGATCCCTGTGATCGACTTAGACTTTGTTTCAGGGGTCATATAAACAAGAGCTCTAAATTAAACAGACGTGACACACAGGACAAATGACAGGGCATGTTTGTGTAAATCAATCCCATCTCAGCTATTTCACAATAATCTTAGAAAATTGTACAATCTGTAGCACTTTTAGCCTAATTTTCCTTTCCTTGATTTTCCTCCATTGAGTTCAAAATGGAGGCAGCTGGCTCTCCTAGCTTATTAGCATGAGGCACTATCAACTTTATTCAACACTATGTGCTACAGGGGTATTCAAGTGCTCTACAAAACATGCATTGTTGACACTTTTTTAACAGGAGTCAATTGTGTTTTTAATTAACTGTGTGAACTTTTTGTCCCATTAGACCAGATGCTAATGAGCTTGCTAACTAACAGATAGCAAAATAACACTTGGTCAGCTAGTTAGCTGATAGCTTTTCCCATTCAGTGACTCTTATTCAATTAAATAATATTACAAGACAGTTAAAACAAGAAAGTAATAAGAAGGATGAGACCAACTGATTAGTATGTTCGATGTGACTAGCCATCATGTTAGCTTGCCTGCTACCAACTAGCCTCAGAAGGTGACACAGGTCTGGTTTAAGAGAAGAACTGGGTCGTCATGGTGACCAGTGAGAGTCACCATGACAACACAGACAAAACTAAAATGTATCTGCAGTTTTAATTGTGTGTTATATCATTAATAGCCTATATAATGTGAAGCCTAATGTTCTGGTAGGTGAGACATTTGTCTCTCTGTCTTTGTCCTGGCTGATTGCTGAGGTCTTCAACTCCCTCGTCTTTTTATGGCCACGGAGAGAAAGTAGTGAAGTAAGAGCGCGTGATTTGATCTGCATCTCTTCACAGTCTATCTTCAGCAGCCCACCGCTTCCTCATGCCTTCTCTCATTTCTTTAGGCAAAAATAGCTAATCTCATTACTCACCCTATATCTCTCTCTCAGGTTATGTCCTCTCTTCTCCAGATTCTTCTCCACTCCTTCAACCCCTTCCTATCTCCCTCCCCTCTCTTCTGCACCACCTCGCCCTCTGTCTATCTTTATCCCTCCTTCTCCACCAGGCTGCCGGTGTCACCAGTCAGCTTGCACTCACACAGCACAGGAATTCATTCCAGAGTCTGGCAGCAGGCCTTATTGGGGTAAGGTGAGGGGTCTCAGTGGGAATCATGTGATAGCGTGTCTCCGTCTGCACGCCGCGCCCTTGTGTTTTCAGGGCCTATGTACGTCTGGGTATAAGAAGAAAACCAAAGTGTGGAAGCATTTCAGCATTTGGATTATGGGGCGAGTTTGGATGCATTCAGCAACTAACTTGTTTCTTTTTCAAAGCAAAAGGCTAATGGGAATCAAATAAATTAATAATCAATGAGAGTGTCAGTAAAGCTTTGGAGTCTTTAAAGCAGCTTATGCTTGTTTTGGTTGTTTGTGGGCTTCAGAACAACTTGTAAACACACACACTCACACACAACTATTTCTGTAGCAAACAGCTACCTTTACATACAGACTACTACACTCTACTTCCAGCAGACATGGAGCAGAGCTAATTGAATTAGAGTTATGTTTCTGGTCTTCTGACCAATGAAAATCAGATGTTCACACTCTGTTGTTATTTCCACCAAGTCTTGAGAACAGCTTCTCTCTCTCCGTGTCTGCTATAAATTCAATGGATGGATGCTAAAGAGGCTAAAACTAAGTAGAACTCAGGGGCACCTGTAAAGTTGGATTTTTCTTCTCAGTGGACATTGTCACAACCCAGCTCAAGGCTGGACAAAGGAGGGAAGACCACACAAAAGTTTGAAACTAAGAATATATCGATTGGGCATAACTAAAAAGAAAAGTGAGCTCAAGACAAACAAAACCAAACAGGGTGGAAGCCAGGGGAAAGAGAACCAGGCTGACTGATGTCAGCTATGAACTCTCCAGCCAGACCAGGTGAGGTGAGTTACTCTGACGACCTGACTCCGCCCATCAGGCTCCTGCAGCGACACCTGTCCAGAGAAGGTCGTTACCGCCTCCTGTGTTTATTAGCACTGCTTTAACTTAAACTGGAAACTCCCATGTGTCAACATTGTTAACCATGGAAGACATAATTATTAGAAACTTTTGAAGGGGAATTCACAGTTTGTGAAAGTGGAAGCAGCAGCTCCGGCCACTTCACATCCGCCCGTCTTTTAGAGAGTCAAAAAGAATCTGTCCCAAAATTTTGTGCATGGACAACAGCGGTGATACCAACAAGCTCTGCATCCTAATGATAAGCCAACAGGCGAACCTCCGCTGATGTCTTCATCCGTTTGTATTCTCCCACATATGGTTATCTGAAAGTCAGCGGTGAGACATGGAGGCAACATATTCCTGTGGTCGACCTCTCCCAATCAGTAGGCAACGCTCTCAACCACTCAGAGGCAGAGACAGAGAGAGAAACCAGCCACCTAAATATAGTCTGGCCTTCGGGCTCAGCAAGAGGGCCTCTGCATGAGGTCTGGCCACACACACGGAGGTGCAAGTATGTATACATGGGTACTCTCTCTCTCTCACACACACACCCACAGATTTATTTAGTTTGAACCCCTCTACATAAAAAGGACACAGGCACTTGCAATCAATCACAAGCTCTTAGTGTGTGGACAGTTCATTCACGTAGACAAACAGTGGGTAGACTGTGCTCACTTCAATAAACAGGCAGCACACACACACACACTGGCTTCGATTGAAGGTCACTTGCATCAGTGGCCGTCGGCTTTCTGCTGACTGGAGGAGAAAATCCCCCAGTGAGAGGCGTTATGACAGCAGCTGTTTCACAAACACCAGAACACAAGGTTCACATCCTCAAATTCTTGCACTTTACATACTTTGTTTTCGACTTCGAGCCACCGTTGCATCACACGCTGCTGATCCATTATTGAAAGATGTAAATTTGAAGTTTGAGTTTAATTGGGGTGAAAATTGTCTCGCAGTTTGACAGCAGAAAAGAAACCGAAAAGCTGTTTTTTTTCACCCTTTGTTTTTTTTTTCTTCCTGTCTTTTAGCACGTGTGTTCATTTAAAGCCCCTGCTGCATGTAAACACGCTGCAGCTTGTTAACCTCCGACCACATGCTCAGCCTTGCCGTCCCTCCCTTGTTTCAGTGTACGGTTGGCGTAGACGTTGGCTTTGTTTCAGGTGGTTTGGTTTAGTTTTCTGAGAAACTGACAGGAAAAAGACAAGAGAACACAACACCTCAGCTGTTTCCTGTTTATGTTGATGAGAAGATGCAGTTCGGTAGTGAGAGGCAACACTGAGAGATGGAGCAATACGACGGGGGGAGATAAAGGAGGCGATTCAGTGGAGATGGGATTGGAAATTAGGCTGAATTAGACATAAAGTACAAAGACAAGTTTTTCAGAAATAAGACAGAAGGGGTTTTGATTTGAAAAAACTAGGAACATACACTGAAAGAGCGAGAGAGAAAACAGCTGACAGGAAGTCGTGCACCTCTCCTTTTCCACAGCTGTGTCAAATGGCTTCAAAACACCCACACTTCAAGACGTAACAGTCGGCAGCAGCCATGTGTTAGTGAAAACACTTAGATGTGAGATGTACAGCACACTCTGTGCCCGAGTGAAAGAGGGAACATGACTTAGGTACACACAAATCTACATAAGCATGTACACACACACACTTACACACACTTGACCTTGCAGCTGTAACACAACAAGATTGTCAAAAAAGAAACATCTTGGAGATAATCAAAAACAAAAACAACACACACACACACACACACAAATACACACACATGCCTATGTACACACTGAAAAGATGTTATCAATTATTCAATTTTACTGAATAATCATGACTGTCTCTTTGCTTGCTTTTTACTTAAAATAGAAACATTTAGCATGATGGCAACACCTGAACCACCCAAGACTAATGTGTTTATTCCAGACGCTGCTGTGTAACTGGTCCACAGTGGGTGAGTTCGTGTCTCTGGGTGATGTTCTGGCTCCCGTGGCTCTGAGATATGGATGATAAAGCAGCATCGAAAAACATTTTACGTGCAAAAAAAAACAGCCATGACCTACATAAGACTGGCAGCTTAATGAGTAACTGTAGCACGCTAATTTCCCTACGGGACTAATATGTTACTCATTACCCACATACCGCTTCACCATGAAAGATACACAACCTGGAATTGGATAAATAATTAAGGTTATGCATTGTAACCCTGATTCTATGAGCACAGGTAGAGCTCTCTGATGGGCTCACTTGGAGCAGAGTTTTTGAAGTTTTGGCTAATCTTGTCTCCACTTTTAGATACCGATGCTGCCCCTTGTGGTCAAGGCCTTACAAACATTCAATACTTTTCCCCGTTGACTGGGGCAAAATGGTGGCCTGGAAATTTGCCCACCAAACAAAGAGTTCCTATGTTGGAGGCACTTTGTTGCAGCTGCTTGGAGTGATTTTGTTTTTCTTCTTTCACATAATTTGTTGTGCATGTTTTGTTTTGTTTTGTTGGGGGTTTTTTTTGTGCTTTTTTTCTAATCCATGTCTTTTCAGGGGTGAGGTCCATGTTTCATCTATTTTGATTGACAACAGCAATGGGAAAGCGTCTGGGATAAAAAATAACTCAATATGACGTAGAGAAAAGTGAAATTATTTGGTAGACCATAGCCAATGATATGTAAAATTGATAACCAATCATATGTATATTAAAATAAACACCTTCAGTGGCCCATTGGGAAAACTCCTGGTGCTCCATATGGCCAGGCCCCCCTTGCTCTCTACTATCTTTAGCCCTACTTTGGTTGCTTCAGGCACTGGTGGGACTATCAGACGCCAAAACACGACTCCCCAAAACAATTTGATAACTTGTGGTGGCAATTATTTTAATAATTATAGTTTATTATCATCAATTATAACACTTAAAACAGTAGAAATGTGGTCTGGGTGCAGCCGTAGCTCAAACACTAATGGCTGGTAGTAGATAACAGTTTAGTATATGGATGAATGATACCCTAATGTTAATTGCATTTAGTTTTTCAGAGAGAGTGATGAAAAAGTCATATGGGAAATTACTTTGAGCAATCAAAGCCAGTGGAACAGAAACTAACCCAGAAGCAGGGTGGGACTCGGCAGCACCCTGTGTGTCTGAACTTGTCAGTGTAGAGAATATATAACTGCGGGTTATCTTACAGTTATATATGGGACAGCACATGGTGGGATACACAGAGTGGGTTAATGGAGCAAAGGTTTGTACGTGTGTCATGGGATGTAGATAGAAGAAGGTGTATTTCACACTGGTGTATACAGTCCATTATCGTCGTCCTCCTGCTATTCTGGACCCTCAGCAGTGATTATAAACCATTTGAAGCATTGCCACAGAGCTTTCCAGAGGTACCCGGAGACAGTCGGAGCAGTCAGGGGACACTGGCTGCAAATCAGAGGAAGTGGAAAACGCTAGACGCTGTGGGAAGGAAAGATGATAAATGGAGAAAGCAGAGAAGTCACGGAGAGAGCAGATTTTTCTTTTTATTCATTTAAACCAGCGCACAAGACTGAAGACACCAACTCTCTTTTAATGAGGTGCACCGATGATGAGGTGAAGCCGTTATTCTGTATCAATTTCACCTATTAAAATCATGCAGACTCGATATTAGTAGGGTTTCTATAATCTTTAGTACATGCAGTGTCTGTCTTCTTTCATGTTTGGGCCAACTTTCAACTCAACCCAGTGAGAGAGAGTGGGAACAGAAGCACTAGTCAGGAAAAGTGGGTGATAGCTACAGACACAAAGATATGGACACTACATTAGTCACTGGAGGAGCAGACACAGACGCACATTCTCCACCACCACCCCACCCCACCCTACCCCCCTTTACAGCTGTTGGGGTGTGGTGGTAGTGGTGGAGATGGCAGGGGGTGAGATATGTTCAGCAACCCCTCCGCCTGAATTCGGGCCAGTTCTAGTAGGATTTAGTGCAGGCTTGGCTTGGGATGGGTTGGACCCATGCCATGCATTCCGGTGCCGCCGTGCGCTCTCTGTTGGCCTACTTGTGTCAGGGGGAAAAATGCACATACGTTATACCCACACCCAAGTGTATGGAGGTGGACGAGGAGGAGAATGAAGAGGAAGAGGAGGCCATCTTTCTCTCTCCAGGACTGTAGATAAAGAGCGCACAGTGGAGACACACGTATAGGCTAACACGCACGCAGGCGCTGGCATTCCCATATCAGATGCACTCACATGCTGCTTCGCTCTGAGAACATGCTGGTACAAGCTTTGTACCTTTAGTTGTACAAACACACTGTACATGCAGGCACACAGACATGAAAGTACAGCGCTGATTTGGAAATGTATAGACTTTGCACACTCCCATAACATGAGTAAACAGTTTACAGTGTGCTACACTGGCCTATATCACAGCGAGCATGAAAGCACACTGAGTGTGTGGGTAGAGGGAGGATTCAACTCTTAATACCTCTCATAAGGGAAACATCTGCTACCCTTCATATCCGAGTCCTCTCCTCTTTTTAATCTCCCTCCATGTCTCTCCTGCACTCTCCCCCTCACTCTCCTTCTGTGAAGTTCTTTCCCTCCTGCTTTCTCTCTCATCTCTTTTCTCCACTCTGCCCTCTTTCTCAGTATGCCCCCTCTTCGATGACTCTCCCCACCACAGCTGGGGTTGTTTTTCAGCTGTCGAGTGTGTCGGCGGCCCGAAAAACAACTGGGCTGAGCCTCTGTGAAAAAGCCACTCCACTCCCTGTATAGAATTGCTGACCTCTCCAAAAGGGACAAGTAGCCTTTTCTGTCTGCACTTTCTCGCATATTTCTGTCTTTTTTTTTTCAGTTATTTTTTTATGACTATGCACGGTAGGTTAAAACAGCTGTGGTTCACATCCTACATCCTGCCATAGTTCACTTTGCCAAAACACAGAATTCCTGGGTTGCACCAAATGACCTGGAAAAAAACGGCACAACTTTTGGTTTTCTTGGAAACGTGGACTACGCACAGGACTCTGTGACCATCTGAAGGCAAACAAACTGCTACACAAATTACAAATTAGGAGTTGATTTAGTGTCCTTGACGTTGATCAAATCATACCTCTGTTTCTTTTCCTTCCACTCCATATTTCTACCATGAAATACATTACAGTTATTGAATTATCCAATAAAAATAACTGTGCACCTCGGCCAAGTCTGCATTTTGATGTGCAGAATATAAAAGCTCCCTCTCACAGTTGGGACTTTAATCCCCTGTTTGTCTCCCTTCCCTTCCCTTCCTCTTTCCTCTATAAGGATGGAAAATGGAAATGTTACACTGTGTAGATCCACCATGTAAACTGCAGTGGCACACTCAAACATGAAAGCAAGGCTTTGACTGTGGCTGCATGCGCTTGGCCTACTTTTTGATTCCATTAAATTATTGGGTGGGTGGGAGGAAAAGACTGCGCTGTCTTTTAAGTATTAGCAAACTGGATGTCAGATGGGGTATACGAGTGTGTACATGTGTGTGTGTACTGTCCCCGTGTGACTCAGTTGGCGCTAATGGACGCAGGGATCTGTTGTTTATTTGTGCTTGATTAGAAGACTCAGCGTGCGCAGTAGTGTAATATTTATTATGGATATGATGTATTCAGTTTCAAGCATAAGCTTTGTATTATGTTCGCTTTTTGTCTGTATCCAAACACTAATATACTTTTGTTTTTCCATGACCATCAAAACTGAACTTACATTCATTTTGACATCTTAGTCAGTATCATGATCCATTTATAGGATCGACCGCAGAACAACAATAGCTACTGGCTGAAGTGAGAAAACAATGGGATACAAGACAGTCACCGTATTTTGCTGTTTCAATTTGAAACATGTGAGACAGGGGAAAGAGCACAGATGGTGAGTAGTCATCTGAGCTTTGTAAACAAGTGTAAACAAGCTGAGAGAAAGGCATTAGAAAGAATGGGGAAGGGAGAGGTTATATGAAGCAGCAGAACCTGGAGCAACATGTCCGACGATGAGTGACAGTGTGAGTGTGAACTCTGTGGCTCTGTTGTTTGGTTTTCACTCTTTGTAACACAAGCCATTCAGGGTATTTGCATTCTGTGAGCACTCCTTTATTTGCATGTTTCCACTGGTGCTGCCAACATTCCTGGCAAAAATGTAAATTTGTTGCATACACAGGATGTGATGCATGTCGAAAATTTGGAAAAAAAAAAAAAAAACCCAACATTGGCTTGTTAGCTGCTGGATAATGTCTAACTGATGGGCTCTTCTTTCAAAAACCACTGGAAAGTGCTCTTGTTTCATACATTGCTGGATATCAGGATGTGCATCTGTGCAGCAAAACTTTTATATTTTTCCAGGAGGCAAAAAACAAACAAACTGCTTTTGTGCATTATACAACACTTGGTGCTTTTATCTTCTGCAAACAACAAAAACAGATCCTTGCATGTGTATCCATGATTAATTTCCTTCCTCATCTGTCATTTTCTGCATTGTAATGTCCTCCACAGCCTTTGCTGGTAAATCACTGCACTTATTTCTATAGCACTAATAGCCATGGACTAATAGCCCAACAGCTCCACTGGGTACCTTTAACGCAGGGACGTATGTATAGTTAAAGCACTGTTGGCGTGATACTACAAACCTACCACAACAGATGAGACTGACACATCATAAATAATTATTATTGTTCATCTGAACAGACAGCATCACTCATCACATCATTTATAGGCGACTGCTTGTAAAACACAGTCATTTCTTTGTTTGGTCTTGACATTAAGAGAAAGATGAGTGACAGTGAAATGGGAGGCATGAATGCCTTTTTATTTGGTTTGATAGGTCAAAAATTTTCCACAGTTTTTATGGTGGATATGACGAACTGGCTGACGTGATGGAGGCTTTTTGTGTGGAGATCCGATGAGCTTCAGTCCTCAGTGGCTGCATTTGTGCTTGTCTGTCAGAAGAGGGATAGTACAACGTGACAGAGAGCATGACTGTCTGCAAATGTTTAATGGCTCGCGTTGCTTCACAATGAGCCTGTGTGGCGAACGAGAAGGAGAGTTAGTGCGAGCGTGCAAAGTATCACATTTGATGTCTTTGTGTGTGTGTGCGTGTCTGTCTGTCTGTACACTCCCTTTTCTCTGTGGGAACAAGAGTCCACAGCTATCCAGGTTTTTTTTTTTTAATTTGCCTGCTCACCTAATTTCAACTGAGGTATCGACACAGAAGGTGTTTTTACAGGTTTCTTTCTTTTTCTTTTTTTGTTGTTGATAGAATTCAATATAGGAGCCAAACAAAGGAGTGTCCACATGGTTCCTGCCAACAACAAAACCTGTTCAAAGAGAAAAACTAAACCCTCCTCTTCAGCATCAGTGCCTCCAACCAAAGACATGTTTGCCGTCACCCAAAACAATGTTTATCTTCTCTATGTAATCCAGCTTTGTGTATGCGTTATCCCTATATATGCTGCATTAGATAGGTGTGCATTGAGGGTGTGTGTGCCACAGGGGAAGGGAGGAAACAGAAAACAATAATTATACCCTGGCGGTGTTGTGACTGGATGTGTGGATGGCTCATTTAGTTTTATGAAAAGGAAATGTTTTAATTGTTTTGTAAATAGTTTGACATTTTGGGAAGTATGTAGACAAACCTGGTCACTGAGGGTGACATAAGAACATAGATACCACTGTAATGCATATGGCGCTATATAGACACCGGATGACTATCTTAGCTTGGTAAGCATAACGACAGGAAGCAAGGAAAATAGCTGATGTGGCTTGTGTTAGCTTAGAAACAGTGATAACTATTCTCCTTAATTCCTGTGTTTATGCTCTAATCTAACTGCTAAATGACTGGCTACAAACCCTACAGCCCAATGAAACATTATGAATTTCATTCCACGTCTATTATCAAATCTTATTGAACCAGTAAATGTTCAGTATCATTCATATTTTCATTTTCTATTCGCTGATAAAACTATTCAACTATATCTTTTCAGTACAAATTAAGGACTTTGCCCCAAACAACATGTCTGCTTTCTGATGTGTATCATTGTGTGTTTTGGGCGATGCCTTCAGTGCCAGCAGATGCTCACATTCTGCTCGAGTGTTCACACGGTAGACGACGGGCCAGGCAACTGTGCACATATGTGCGTGGTGCATGCGAACAATGCCACCAGTTGCTGTGGGTGGAAGCTCCCTGGTCGTCTGCCAGCATGCAGGGTGGGAGTGACCACGGCACAATGGAGGGTGTTCTCTGAATCCGGGGGAGGGAAGCACACGGGGAGGAGAAGGAGGAGGAGGTGGTGGCAAGGCCGTGGGGGTGGTAAGTAGAGATAAAGCCAGACAGATGGGGCAGACAATGAGGCATAGACACCCACCCTGCATGTCAACAACAACCCCCGGCCTCCTTCAAACTTTACCTACTCCTTTATCTCTCGCTGTGTGCCTTAAGTTTCTTTACATTCTCACTTTTGTGCCAAGTTTTACTCCTTTTTATGTCATTTAAGGAAGCGCAATACTCGCGACCATTTCCATTTTTTTTTTTTTTTGCAAAC
>OMNW01007926.1:0-16697 GCA_900303245.1 Selene dorsalis
GGAATCAGAAGGAATACATGCAGCTGCTTTCCATCACTGCCTATTGTGCGCACCTCAAGCTGGATGAAAATCTTACCGCTCTGCCACCAGCCACCGGCCCCCCCCCCTACCAAACCAAGCTCATCCTCCTCTTCCTCCACTATGTCAGACAGAGAGAGGAAGGTCATGTCTGTATTTAGACACAGCTCAAAGAGTCCCAGAGGCTGCACTCAGGTTCTGTGTGGCTTCATCAAACAGTGAGTGAAACACTGCTGAATGACATAAAGGGAGTGGGAGTAAGTTAAGAAAAGGCAAGTGAAATAAATTACTCTCAACTTTTTTGTCATCTCAAGAAAATCATCAATTGTGTTAAGAAAAAAATGCTGTGACTCATAATCAAAGTGTGATTTTTTTTTTAACAATGCTTTACACACTGTATTGTGTGTAGGCCTGCCAGTACTGTCCTCTCACAACCTGGTCAATTACCAGACTCCATAAAACAGACAGATGAGGAGATGATCATCTTCCCAAAAGGTCAAGGACTGGAACCCCAGTGTCTCCCCTATATTCTGCAGCACCAGCTCACCACCACAAAATTATTGCAGTCAGTGTAATGTCACAAAGTTGCAATTACATAAGCGCAGAGGGCTTTTAATTTGAAAGTGGAGTGGCACCACCCTATAGTGGTAAGAAGGAGACACAAAAAAAGAAAAGAAAGAAAAAAGGGGGAGAAAGGTGGATCAAACTAGATAACGCCAAGTTAGATAGACACACACACCTCGCAGATACAACAGAAACCTTCAAAGTCAGAATGCCAATCACACAGGAGCACCACTAATCCCCATCAGAAGTATCCCTCGTGTTTTTACCGGCTCGGTTCACCTTCCCCAACCCCCACTCCTGGATAGAAATAACACTGAACCCTTATTAGAAAAAAAGGACAGACAAGAGAGGAAAGAAAGTTTGGTTATATTTTATTCCTATGGTCACTATTGTTACTATAATCACACAGCAAGTGTGGTCATCTTGTCAAAAATCTAAAACCACCTCCAGCATAATTCATAATACAACAATTTGACTGCAAGTCTTAAATCACAAGCAGTGAAGCTCCTGTTTTCCATCATTGTAACAGTAATACCTCACTTAAGATGCATCACGAGTGAAATTTATTCTCCACGTTTGTACAGTAAATCAAATTTCAAGGCGCAATTAGTGTTTTCTATGGCCAAGCTCAGGAGCATTTTGAGTTTGAGCACGGCAACATTAATATGAAAGGAGAAATGCCATCATCTCTCAAGTAAGTGCTGCTGAGGGACGCATTTATTCAACTGTGAAGGGCCAAGAAAGCAGAATCAAACGAGACGGCCAATTCCATTACATCATGGCAGTGTATTAAAAAAGCTTAAAGCAGTAATTTCAGCATTTCAGCTGCCTCTCCTGACCTCCATCAGCTTCAGATGAGCTCAGAGTTGAGGAGGAACTGGTTCCAATAACATGGTGAGAAGTCAATGCAGTCAGTGGAGCCCAATGCCAGAGGGGAGCTCCCAGCAGCACAAAGGAGCCTCTATCTGATGCTGAACTTTTCAAAGAATCATTTCAGCTTGGATTTAGCAGCAGAAACATTGGTTAATACCAGCAGAATTCTTTCTGGGGTCACCATAGCAGCAGGTGAAATGAAAATAAAACCTGTGCGGTTGAATGGGAGGGCTCCCGAGAAAGAGCCGGGACACAAGCTGATGCTGGTGCTGTATACACCAGAGTCTTCGCCGGTCTTAACTCTAAACCCTAAATTGTTTAAACTTTATGTCAGAGACTCAACAATCCAGTAAGCTGCTGCAGCTCTACATGCTGAGACAGCGCCATGGAAAAGTACTGTGTGGGACAAAAAATGACACCTTCTTCTATTCTTGCTGAAGCCTAAAAACACTACGCCTACTATGCTGCAAAAGTGATGTGGTTTCTATGAATTTCCACTACAGAAACCAGACAAACCAGTTCCTGACTTGTAAAACAGACCAAGAAAATATTGGAGAAAATACTGCCACTTCAAATAGAATTGTTCAAGCACTACTCCTCACCAAATATGTAGCAGCTCTTTAACTATTAAATGGATGCCATAATTAGAACTCCTGGTTGGAGCTGAGCACTGCTATTGAAATGGGTCATGTGGACCGTCATAGTAAACAAGTAAACATCTGACTTAATCACAATGTGAAAAACAACAAAAAAAAATCTCAGCATGGCTTGCCAGAGCACATGTCAATATTTTCCAATGGAAAACATCAGGTCTTAAGTTATGTGAATCTTATAAAAAATCTTTTTTTTTCTAACTCGGCACATTTTTAGAAATGAAAGTTCTTTAACAAACTCAAACCACACAAGCACCAACCGCTTTACAATTCAGAACTGTGAGCAAATCTGTAATTTTGTTTTAAATAAAGATTCTGACAATAAAAAAAAATGCCAATAATATTATAAGGGGTGTGGCGACCGATGCATGCCTTACATATAGATAATACTGAATTAGTAACATTGAGATTGCAAGCTGCTCCACACAAACAGTCTGATCTCTTCCACATCTTCTCAATGAAAGTTGCTTTGTTTTCTCTCCTGCTACAGAGCAAGTTCAAGTGGGGGAAACTTTCCTAACCTTGTTGATAAAACAGCTGTTCACCCCCAGATGGGTGGCATACGCCTTTACAAACACCCACCCAACTATACACACACACACACACAGACACACACATCCCACCATAACTAAAGCTGCCAAGAGCCACAGGCCGGGCACAAGATGATGGCAGCCAGCACTTCTGAGCAGTGCTCACAATCCTCTCTCTGTGACTGACTGCCCCCACACCCTTTCAGCACATGAAAAGTTCCTTTGACTGAATGAATGAAGGCTGAGAGGCTCTATGTGTACATGGATGACTGATACTTTATGAGTGTGTATGTAAGAACTCCCCCACATACACACACACAGGTAAACCTACCACCAGTAATCTGATGCGTACGGTGAAGATAAGGTTAGAAACAAACAACAATACCAGTTCAATTCATGAATGAAACGGATCTGACTCTCATCTTGAACTCATACTGCTTCAGGGTACAGAGGAGCATCATGATCCATAAAAAAATTATTCTGGGTTCAAATTGCACAAACCGTACTGGGCAGTTATGATGAACAAATATCATTATAGTGGAAAAGCTGTGTTGATTCTTGTTTGCCTGCATTCTCTTTGAAGCACAAGCTACTTAACAGCTGCACTACACCATGAACTACACCATTGAGAAGACTTTTAGGTTAATTCATCACACCCTGGACGTCCTCCAAGAAAACAGCAGAGAATAAATTCATGTCTGAGAGCTGCAGGATGTTGGAACTCCAGCAGATACGCAGCAACCAAATGAAGGTCATTAATCAGTCTTTCAAGAAGGATATTAGTCTCTCTTAATTTACAACCAGGACCGCTGCCAGGAATTAAACCTGCCACCTCGCAATTACACTAAATATAAAGTGCATTAATTATATTTAAGGTTTGTAGTAGTAACAACCCACTGGGCAAAGAGTTGCCAAAATCTAAAGGACCTGGTAAACTGTGATGTCAAATAACATACAGTTCTACGCCATGAACGCAGAACTGCTCGTCATCATCATCTAATTTTGATTAAAAATGGAGGATTGATCAATTGGGATAATCACCTTAAAACTGAGCAGTTGTGATTAACAGACTAGTGCTTTTGTCGGTAGCCATGGCCACCAATAAAAACATGTCAGCCGTGTGGCACCGAGTGTGTAACTGATATAACACAGACCATCTGCAACAGATGCCAGAAATGATCGGTATCTCCTGATCTCCCTCACAGACCATCAGTATCGGTGGCAGAAACATGATTGCAGCATCCTTACATCATCCTGAGGTGTAAATGCTTCCTATTCAGGTTATTACAAATCATATAAGCAAAAAGTAAAGCTTAACTGTTTTTCCTCACAATTGCCTCTACACTCTCAGGTTTTTGCACCTATTACAAGATGCATTATTTCAATAGGGAAATGCCTGTATCATGCCCCCCAGGGCTGTAAAAACAGTTCCTTGTATAACAGAACCTTGCACTCATTAGCCCAGTCTCATCTGACAGGCACAGCTTGCATGTGTCATAATCCCATGCAGCTGCCACTACAAACAGGAGACACCATGACAGGAGCTCTGCACAACCGAAATAGCAAAAGTTTGAGGGAATTTTTTTTCAGGGGGAAATGTCCTCACTGTCCTGCTGAGGTTCTGCCTGAGTGCCGGGCCAGGGAGGAAATACTTCTTTGCTTGCATTACACCACTTAAACCTGGCGTCAATGCACACACTGCCATTTTCTGCTGTCATGCTGCACTTATAAAAAAGGATGTGCTCAGAAACACAGAACTGGGCTCCGGCAGTTCCTCTCCAAGACCGGACAATGCCACACTGTCCTGAAGAACACGACCGTGACTGCGGGCCGGCATAACATAAATATTATACGACGTGTCATGCTGCAAGACGACCACGTGCTATTCATACAACCTTCACTTACAAGTGGTTCAGGACATTTTTCTGCTTTTGCTGTGCTGGCAAAAGCTTCTGTAATTAACAGGCTGCGCACTGTGTGTGTGTGTGTGTAGAGTGGTGCATATCAGAATGACTGGTTAGACATAAACTCCCGACAGTGGTCAGCTCTTCAAACATGGCATCACATAATGTTTGATCAGAATTTATCAATAGAATTAGACTTATACTTATGTCGTCGCATTACTCATTTTAATGACACAGTTTGTAGACTGTAGAAAGACTGTATTCAGAAATTCAACTAAAAATCCAAAGTGACCATGACCCAATGCAGCACACACTTTGTGTTTGTAACTGCAAGACTGTAACAAGGCTTGTGGAGCAAAGCATGACCGTTTTAATTCTCCAGAGCATGACACAAGAAGACACTTATAGTGGAGGTATATACTAGTGTTGCTTTCGTCAACGAAAATTATGATACCAGTATTGGAAATGCCTTCGATACTGCTGAAAATGCATCGGTATCAGTTAGCTCTGTTAGCTTTGTTAGCTCCTTTAGCTCCATTAGTGTGCCTGCAGTCGAACTGGAGTAGTCCGTTTATTAAACGAAATGAGCAGCGCTACAAATTAACCTGTGTACCTGTGTATCGTTTAAAATTTAGTGTTACAGTAGAGACTCAATTTTACAATCGGGAGTCATGTAAACATGACGTACCACGCACATCTTTTTCAGTCAGTCATCATGGAAACAAGACGCTCTGTCAGAGGTGCGGCCTTCGGACCAGAGTGATAACAAACGTGCACGAGCTGAAAAATTAAACTGTGTCACTAATCATATCCATGCAGGTGCAGTAGTATATACTATACACACACACACAGTAGGCCTATATATATTTATAAAATCACTACTTTCTTTGATATAAACACACTGGTATCGGTATGGGTACTCGGTATCGGCCAGTACCCACAGCACAAGTATCGGAATCGTATCAGAACTTCTCTAGTTATGATATGATAAACGTGTTTGGTTGGTAAAATAAATATGTTGAGCAGAGCATCTTCCATGTCTGGAATGGATGTATTCTTGAGTCTATAAGGTAACAATAATAAGATAACCATGTTTAAATAGTAAAATGGGTTTGGTTAAAAGAGAAATTTGGTTTCATCTATACTATACTAGGTAATCATACTGTATCTACTGGGTTAAATAGAGTTACATTACTAAAAAGAGATTAAAATACAATTTTTATTGACTAAAACTAGATGAAAATAGTCATGGATTATTCTGACTAAAATAAGACTAAAATACTCAGACTTTTAGTCGACTGAAATTAGACTAGACAAAAAAAAAAAGAGTATGAACGTGACTAAAACTAATAAAAACTAAAATGACAGTTTGATACAAAGACTAGACTAAAGCTAAAATAATAACAGAGATGACTAACTCCACTCATATCGATGTGCAGCCACAATTTCAATCTCTTCTTTGCATGCTTCTCCTCACAATGCTGCTATGTGCCTCAGCTCCAAGGAAACAGCAAAGCCTCTGCTCTCCCAGAGGTCATTAAGCCTGAGCATCATTCAATCACAGCAGAACAGGGAAGCCTGGAGAGCACAACAGCACCGCAGCGGATTAGAAATTTTGCATTTTGTTCTAATTTCGAAAAAACAAGAAATGGAGAAAAAAAAATGGAAACATGGCAGAGATATTTCCAGTGACGTCTCCAGTAAAAGACAAAAATATTGTTGATGTAATGTCCCTCGGGTTACCGCAGAGTCTCAGAGGAGTCATCACACTGGGCACCATGGACAGTTTTATGGGCCAGTATTCTATTCAAGTTTTTTCAATTTCTAAGCGAGTTTTTTTTTTTCCCATTGTGCTTTGTTTTGACATGAAAAGGCCAGCAGACACAAAGACAGACAGCAGCCGTACTGGAAAGGTGGGTGCTCCATCCAACATCTCTTTAGACACAGCAGGGGCACCTCTCAATCTACTTTCTACTTTCAGGAGGAGCTTAATGTGAGTTGCCTTTTGTGGATTGACTAATCATAACATGGAGTAGGCTGATTTTCAAAAAACACAGAGAACTGATGGTTCAGGACACGCCTAAACTCCTTCTCTGCCACATTACATCAAACAGTTTGTCCGTGTGTGTGTAGGGATCAGGGTTTCTCCCAAGGAAAATGGTTACAAAAAAAAAAGTCTTTATTTTCTGCACATACAAAATGCCCTGATGAAATTGGTCAGCCATGAACTGAGATTACAAATGTTGAACTTTTAGCATTTAAATAGAAAAGCTGCTTAATACGGAATTGAAGTTTAAACCCAGTTTCTAAACAGCAGAGAAGCTCACTGACACACGCTGAAACAAATGGACTCCAAAAAGTCATTCTTCACTGAGTAATCCAAATTGATCATTTACCGTCATCACCGGATCTCAGGCTGATTCTTCTGCTGTTGTTTCTTTTGGGAAAAAAATTTACCCAGCCCCACAAGTCAGAAGTTAATTTTCACGCATACTCACAGCTGCTGCTTGTAATGTGAAGATCATGTTGTTTTCAGCACTGGAGCTTACTGGATGCATTGGCTTTTTTTTTTTTTTGAAATTATGGAAGCAACTTGAGTGATGTGGGAAAATAATAACACCAGTGGAGACACACTGTGGTAGCACAATGAGCATAAACACAGAGGTTTTGAGAGCAGTGACGTGGAGGGCTGAGCAATATGCCTGAAAATCATGTCTGAACATAAATAGTTTCCCAAGATTACTGTGCATGAAAACTCATATAACTGAATGTTGGGGAAACTCTGCACAGCCTTTAGAAAGTCTTCCGAGGCCACTGCATGTGTATCAGGATCAGAGGAGCAGGAGGGGCTGGTTTACAGGCTGAAGTGGAGAGACAGGAAAAGAGGACTTCTGTCATGTTCTACCAGAAGCAGCTCTGATAGAGGTAATTTCATTTTAGCAGAGGGGGGGGGGCCAAGCCATGGACTTGTCCATGATCCGCTCTGGATTTTAGACCATGATGCCGACTTGGCTTCCCTCCATACAAAACAGCCCTCCTTCCACTACCAGCAACAACCAGCGAGCCGGCCCGGGCTACGCCTCGGATACACAGGGGGGCTAACAATGTCAGTTAGAGTAGTCGTTTCAAACAACATGCTGAATAGCGATGGGTAAATATTGGGAGACACACTGGAGTAAAAGAGTAAGTGTGTGGAGAATTTAAACAGCTCCAATCTGGTGAACAAGCATTAAACCTCCAGGCCAACAGATGATGTGTTAAAGTTTGATACGGTGAGTAATGGGATTATTAAACCATGCAAGTTTTAAGACGTGCATTTCTTTTCCCGTGGTGCAAATAATAGAGAGCTTTCTAGAGTTAAACTGCACTATACTGACACGAATCCTGCAGTTCAGTTTATATTTTGGCCTCTGGTTGCATCAGCAGCTATATATGACGAAATCTGAGGGCCTTGTTAGATTGAACACAATTCGGGAGACCTAGTGGCTGCACCGGGCACTCATCTGAAAGCTCAAACTGAAAGCAGGTGATTACGATGACCAGCAGCCACCAAAGAGATGCAACAGCAGATGTCATTCCATCTATTCACAGGATATTGATCCACATTCCCCCTGCCAATTACATGTGATAAACTGCTGCGACAGTTGGTGCAAATTATTTCAGTAATTGTGGTCATTTTAACCCCCCCCCCACACACACACACACAAACGCTGCACTGCACATTCAGCTGCTGAAATAGCAAAAAGGAACAAAGCACAAACAAGTAGTTATTTTCAACTGTGATCTCAAAGTGCTGACCTCACTGCGCCATCACTTTAGCCGAGAATGGTGGAAAGCAACAAACTGAGCTCACATATCAGATCAGTAGCATTTCTTAATGGATGTGGTTTCATTAGTGAAGCATATGAATCAAACACTTGGCAAAGTGTGCAATTATCCGTCTCTGGGTGGATAGAGGTCATTAGGACTTTATGAGTGATTGAAGCCCATAAATAAATGATCAGTAAACAGCTTACTCTATACGGCTGTGACAGCAGGTGACTCTGCGTGACGTCCCCTCCATACTCATCACAAGTTGATGTGGACGTGTGGAGGAGATTCTGCAATTTCAAGCCCAAGACGCTGTTGGAAAATCCATTTGCTTTAGATGGCTAAAACAGAAACCTTCTAACTACACTTTGCATACAGATTACACAGTGAAGGGAGGGTGAGAACTGAATTATCTCCAAAATGAAGGACGGATAAGATCCAGCTTTTAACCCCATGTTGGCTTCTTTTCCCCCACAAACCTGGGGATATGGGATCACCAGGGCTTTCCAAACACAACAACACAAAGGTGGTGAATTATGCTCTCAGCAGCAGAGTCCGCAGAAAAGACCTTAAATGCGCCAAAGAAAACGACAGTTGTTTATAAAGTCTGGGCAACGCTGCATCTGAGGTGGTCTGTGAGGATAAAACCCTGGAGAGTGGTCTGTAAGAGCAGAGAGGGTTGCCAAATGTTTACACATTTCAGCAAGTTATTTGCATTGTCCTCTGAGAGATAATCAGCACACAATTCCCTCCCAGCAGGATTACGGAGATAAGATAGGGTCTAAATGGATTTTACACTCCTCTAACAGGCGCCTGTTTACAAGAGCCAAACTTCTGGGGCTTTTTCTTCCAATTCTAACAACTTCTGGGAGCTTACAGACCAGGAAGTGTTAAAAAAATAAAAGCAGCAGTGTGCCCAAACTTTTACAGGTTATTTCCAAAGTAAAACAAAAAAAGTGAGACTATCCATTATATCTGTCCCCAAAACCAAATGAGACGGACTGAATCGCTTTTATGTTTGGGGCTGAAATTTGTCCAACTTTGATAAAGATAAGTTCTGGCCACAGTTGAGACCTCAGACAAATGTGTTTTGAATAAACAGATATTTTCAGAGAAGGGGACCCCACAATTAGTAATTTGAAACTCTCTCTGCGTGTGGGTCCCAGTCCAATTCTCTGGAATCAATCAAAGCTCCCAAAGGAACTCCCTGGTCCCCTTAATCTCCTGGTTTTATTACTTTCCAGACAGTCAGCCTGTTTCACCCTACCCCCATCTCCCTCTTTTGTACTGATCTCCAGCAAACCCAAGGAGGGGCTTTTTTCTCCCTCTCTCTCTCTCTCTCTCTCTCTCCTCTATCTCCCCTTCCACCACTGCAGAGTGCTTCTCATGCAGGAGAGGGTCTTTCATCAGGCTCCACACGCAAGAGACCCCAACAGCTAGCAGAGGCCCGTCTTTCCAAGGCCTGTCTTCTTTGCGCATTCATTCTTTTCAACAAGCTTTCAAATGGACTTCTTTTTTTTGGATACACACACACAGACATATAAACTGTTTTGCATATCACGAGAATGATGGAAAAAACTGGGCCATGTTGCACAAGAGTGAGTTATATTTGCAATTTTCCAGACCACATGCTGTTGTGTTTGATAGCGTCTAACGGCTTAAATGATAAAGATATGACTCCATCACGATGGGGTATGTGATAAGGACAGGAGCCGTGCACTCCAGTGACTGTTAGAAAGACATTTTCTCTCATGGCTCTCTAATTTATCTCAGGCACTCATGGTTTAGAGTGCTTGCAGCAGACTGTGGGTGGGTAAGGTTGAAACAAACGGACTCCAATCAATAACTAATATCAAGAATTCACCTCCAATATCGAGGGAATCTCTCACTTCAGAACACCACCAGTTGGAATGAGACACATAGTAAAGTAGACACTGCAGTGCAGTGCTCTCACTTCAAAACAATTAACACAAGCAAATGAATTAGGTTCTGTTTATCCATCAGCTAAACATGTATTGACGCCCAGGTAATGAGATGTCCGCTGGACTGATGATGCCAGCTTATTACCCAACAGTGGACACTAATGAGTCTTTGCATAGTGTATGTTTATATATATATATATATATATACACAAACAGGCACACACATACACACACACACACACACACACATACATGTACATATACATATATATATATATATATATGAATTTCCCTTTGGGGATTAATGAAGTAATTCATAACATATCATATATATTTTCAAGTTATTGCCATCCTTTGCATCTCCATGGCCAGGAGCAGGCCAGGTACAGATAGATGGGTTGTCTAAATTCAGCAAACAGATGAGTTATATGGTCTTTCAAATCCAGCCGCACATAAAAGCCAAAGACACGTCTGTGAAAGAGCTGCAGCTCATGTGTATGAATCACTGGAAAGGCAAACACACAAACCCAACAGCAGTGCTGCTCCAACAGCCTCTATGTAGACAAAAGGAAGTGAAAAGCATGTTGCTTTACAGCATGAGACAGGACTGGCCATGAAGTAAATACTGTCTGTATTTTTTTTTTTTTTTTTTTTAAAGTAGCCTACTTTCAAAGTTGTCCAAATGGTTAAGGGGCAGCTGACCTAAACCCAGCAGAATTGGCTGCCTAGCTCCATATCTGATTTTCAGAGCCAACAGCTTGCATTCCGTGTGTTTCTTTTTTCAAACTCGTGATACAGTGAGGCTAAGTTTCTACAGCCGAGACGTAAATACACAGTCACACAGCGGTGCAGCTGGCAGGGAATTAAAGGAATTTACCTTTGTCGACATGCTTCGCCGCGATGGTCGCCGTGTAGAGAAAGGTGAGACAGAGGAGAGAGAGGAGCGACAGAGCTCCCCGCTCGGCCATCACTTTTCACAAATAAATCTTTGCAGGCTTCAGGAACCCCGGGGAAGCGTTCACACACACACAGAAAAAAAGAAATCCTTAAAATCCCCGGCCACCTCCTGTAAATGCACGAGGGACAAAAAAGTTCAAAGTCCTATTATGTGCAAAAACATCCGTAGCCAGACACTTTGAAAACCGGCCGGGTGAAACATGTAGCTGGAAAAGAGAAAGCCGCAGGTTACAGAGACTGTTTTCTCAACTTGGTCGAGGCAGAGGTCGGAGAAAAAACACTGAAATCAATCCATTGCCACGGAGGCGCAGCGCAAGGACGAAGACATTTGCGGGTGACTGAGAGAAACCGCGCCGACTTTACAACTCCGAAATGTGTCAAGTGCGTAAAAGACTTGAAAGAGCTCACAAGCAGAAAAGATAAGATCCGACTAGAAGGAGAAATCTCCGCCGCGGCCACCTCACTGCTCACGGACGGGACGTAAGAGAGCAGCGTGTTGAAGGGCTGGATCTCCGCAGGCTCCCCGGAAAACAGGGTGTGGAGTCGCACGGAAGTTTGGATCCTGACTGGCCGTGTGTGCTCAGGCGAGAGCTAAGATATGGTGTGGGATTTCAGTCCCAACACAACAGCTCACCTTTACACCAGGGCTCAACTGCTCTGCTGAAATTTTATGCAAAAAAAATCACACCTTTTACACAATAAAATACAGACTATAAGTCCAAAACACACGTACGCTTACATCTTGTTGTCTAATTAAAGGCTACATTTGAAATGTATCACATATATCATAGCCTACAGTTATATGAATAGATTTGACACCAACACCGAGTTGAAAATAACCTGCAAACTCTTACTTCAAAACTGACAACTTTACTAGTTTGTTTACAAACAACAAATGAAGCTAAGACGTGTCAATAGTTGATAAAATGATGCTTTATCATAAATTCAACCAACCTAAGTAGTAGAGGTGGAACAGTTAGTTGACTGATCTCTGTTTGGATAGCTGGTACATTTATTGGACACTATTTCGTTAACGATTTGAGGGTTTTTTGTTTGTTTGTTTCGTGTTAGCAAACCAGCAAACAACATAACACCACGTCTCGTCTAAGTTTAGACTATAGCAACTTAAAAGGTAATAACTGCTTTCAGTGTAATGTATACCAAACAGTATTCTTATCATATAATGTAAAATTGTGTCATAGTCGCACTGGGTTTATTTCTGAGTAGCCTACTTGAATTTGAATACTGATTTCCCCTGGTATTACTTTTAACACCTAGTATGTAATTAACCTGTATGAGTATTGAATACGGTTTTAAACGCAGGGTTTTTATTTCTTAGACAATATACAGTGTAGTATTAATGCGTTTACTTACGTTAAGTATCTGACTGCTTCCTTTCCTACCGATAAATGATCTTGTAAGCAGTTGCTAAGTTATGTCTCAAACCTGCGCAGGTGAGGTGATTAGCGGCTAGCTAGATAAGCTAACCGTCGAGCTAAGTGTTTCTGTTAAAGAGGTCAACAGTCATTTCACATAAATAACGCTTAGGAAATATTTCCATATTCTCAAAAATGTTTCTTTGTACCTCTACATTGTGATGTTATTGTGTCTTATTGTTTAGTCTCTGTGTGTCATTAAGACATAAACCCCTAAAACCGTCGAAGTAGGCCTAATGATTTGGTAACAGACATAGTGAGGCTGTAGCCTGCAGTCTTGGCACAACAATTAGCACAGGCTAATTTAGGGTATCCTCAGAACAAGAGGTAGCCTGCGTCTCATTATCAATCTGTACTGAGAAAACGGGCCAACAGTGTTGTTGTGTTTGTGTTATACATGTGTGGAAATAGGTCTGTCAATGTAAGACTAGAAAAATGTCGGTCTTGATGAAGGTCAGTAGACCAAAATGTTGACCCAACAGAGCTTAAATGTGAGTGCAGGAGTAAATCATGATTTTGCAGTGAATTTATCTGGGGACCTGCTCCCAGCACCACCCTTTTCAGGAGGATGTGCATGTTGATTAAACCTTGAAAGTAAGACTACAACCCAAGCAAAGTGACAAGTTACAGGTATTTACACAGTTTAATAACAAATCTGTCACTATTTGCACCAGTGAAGTAGATGTGTCCTACATCTCATGGCCCTGGTCTTGTAGATGGGCCCTGTGAAATTTAGAGTTGCAGCAAACAAATATTGTGATTATCATTGAGTCTGATGATTGTTATCCAGGCTACAACAAGGTTGACTGTTATACCATGTCAAAAAATAATAACAGTGAGGAGAAGGTTCATCATTAGCCTACTCGACACAAAGATATTGAGTTTCCTGCCATGGAAAGCCGGGAAACTTAGTACCAGTCAAGTTTTCTTTAAAAAATCACTCAAGGTCGGGCAGAGTTTGTTGGTTTCCTAATTGGCTACTTGAGGAGACAAACAATTAAGGGCAGTAGAAAGTTCATCCAGCAATGAAGAAATATATTTACTCACAACTTTGCAAAAAAATAAATAAATAAAGGTTCCATTTATGTCACATCTTTATAACAACATGGCACCCCAAAGGTCAAAGGACCTTTTAATTTTGCACTTAAAGCCAAACACTTCTTTCTGCAACTTTTTTTTTTAATTTTATCCACAAAAGTCACCTTGCTTTAATTTGTCCTATATTTAGAATAATAGTGTCACAATAAATTAGATTATATGGATTATAAATCATGAATTATAAATGAATATATCACTATAAATTAGATGAGGGGAGGCCTGCCAATTCCGTCAAGATAAAAGCTGAAGTAAATTTTTAGATAAAGGTGAAATGTACTTCTCTGGCATCTTTTTTGACCCTGTCTAGTACTGTATATTTAATGTGGTAAATCTGGGTCAGAAAAGTTGATGTCATACTATGTTTAGCAAATAAAAATGTGGATAAACTAAATTTAGATGGTTAACCCTTTGCTGCACTTGAGTGTTCATGTTCCTTAAGGGGACATGCACTGGGATTTAGCTGAGCAGCAGTGAAACATGATCTTAATTCATGCCACGAGAGTCCTGTATATTCGCTAGTTGTAAATTCAATAGCAGTGAATCTGTTTACCCTCAGTTAATTTTTTTTTTTTTTACCTCTTAAAGCCTAATCCTGCGATTAAACAGCTGTCATACAGTAGAAGTAGAGCAAGTTTCAGTGATACATCCATGGCCATTGCAGCTGTCCTCATAACTCTTTTATACATAGCCTAAATAACGGGGAGAAAAATCTTTTCCTGTTTAGAATAATGTTCACAGAAATCCAAACAGACACAGAGTCCAACATCTGTAACTTGATTCTGGTAGATGATGTCACATGGTGGCTGGAAATCAGAAGATAGGATTAAGTTCCTTAAGTTTCAGATCAAGTTGCTTAAAATAATCCCAGGGCTGGTGTGTATTGTTATAGGACAGGGGATGAAGGGAGCGATAAAGTAAACATCCTTGTTTTTTGACAACAGGGCAGAGAAAGAGTGCTTTTTTGTTTTTTGGGTTGTTTTTTTTTAACTCTGGCATTTACACCACCCACCCTTTTTGGGGAAGGCTTTGTATTTGTTGGCATAAAAAGTGACTGCTTCTTTGGACTCAATGGGGCAGAAATATGAGGGGTAAAAGAAAACAAGAGGTGTTTTCTACTCCAGCTTGTGACTAGGTTTTAGGGAGAGGGGAGAAAGGGAAGGACTGACCTGCTTGGAAACAAGTGATATCCCAACACCTTTGCACCTCCCAGTAGAACAAAGCCTTTCACTCAGACACATGGAACAGCTCCCCCCACTGGTTTGAGTAACCCATGACATGTTAATCACAACCATTTCCCCCATGGGCATGACTACAGCCTCTTTTTGTTTGGTACCTCTGTAGCTGCTTCTCATTTAAACTGTCAAACATGACATTTTAACTTTCAATAAATGATCTTTCTTTATGCCTCATTGATTGTGTGGTGTGCCTCAAGGCTCACCTCTTGGGCCAACAATGTTTTCCTTTTACCTTTATCATATTATTTCCCAGCTCTTGTCATACAGACACAAACACAATCAGTCATAGCCTTTAAGTAAACTAAATGATCCCGCTGAAATGTGAGTGCCCGAGAAAGTCCTCCCATCCAGTTCATACAAACTTGGTATCCTTATTATTGGCCCTGGATCCATCTGAAGAAAACAAGAACACACAGCACTGCACAGTTCAGCAAGACCACACAGGGGAAGGCATGAATGATTCAGTGTGTTATCTGTAAATACTGCAATACTTCCTGGTGGGCAGCAGAAGGCAGACATGCCAATTAGGGTTGTATGAATGAATGAATGCACCAATGAATAAAACAACTAATGAGGGAGTGAGTTACATTTTGGATTCATTCTGCAAATGGCACACCTTGCTTTCATCATTTGTCCAACATGACTGGATCAGAGAGGAGATGAACATTTCAGAAACATTTGCAAAGTAAGATGTTGTCATTTACCAAAAACACGATGACCCAGTTTGTCTTGAACTAATCATGCCTTCACTTTATGATTTTCAAATCCAGATTGTGCCAGACTCACAATCAGCGCAAATAAACAAGTCTGTGGTGTCCAGTTGCCTTGTGGTTACAACACACAACATACTGGTTTGGCTCCAGCTCCTCCCCTGGTTTCCTGTCTGCCTCTCGGCTAGCCGCTGTCCACTGAGAGCAAAATGTACCAAAAAGAAAACAGAAATCTAAATGTCGTATGTTATATTTATTTTTTTTTATCTAGTCTGTCTGATCGTTCCTAATCTTTAAGATAGGCTAATGCACCTTTGAAACATTTCGCTGTCAGTAACTGCAAGGTTAAGGTTGCTAAGCAATGTTGGGTACTAGTAACAGTACGCTGAGACAAGTTGAGGATAAGATTTACATGTGGTTTCGTCAGATTCACATATCAAGGGTTTTACTGGAAAAGGCTGTCTTCTAAAATTCATAATGTCATAAAAAGAGAAAGAAACCCAGCTGATTTGTTTTGTAGTAAAGTTTCTAAGGCAACTCATGATGTTAACTCTTTCTCATAATATTTACTCATTAGGTTTTCAAGTGTCATCATCTTAAGGTAAACATTAAACAAAGAATGGAGGAAAGAGAGTGATGTATTATCATATGACTTGCAAATTTTTATAATGCTGCACTTCCAGGCAAGACTGCACAGGAGAAGTCATTAAATCCTCTCTTCATATGTTGCACACATGCGTGATACTCAGATGATGACGCATTATAGACAACATACAGTACAGTCAGACAGGTTGTTGGTTCATTGCTGGGTTTACATGACCAGCCATTATAATGTAATGGCCGACATTTGCTCATCTCCAAGACATGTCCTCCCCCAGTCTGCTGATGATAAACCAAAAACATTTATCCCAACAGTATGTGACCTTCAACCATAGCTTTTTATATTATGCTGTACGCTTTATAATGAAGCAATATACTTTGAGCAGC